>JAJHZJ010000098.1:537500-830000 GCA_023548195.1 Bettongia penicillata ogilbyi
GATTCTAGCTCTGTTAATGGTTAGCTGTGGGACTTGGAGTAAAGGCCTCTACTGTCTGCTTTTCATTTTCTGCCTCTAAAAAACAAGGGGGCTACACTTGATCTCTAAGGGCTCCAACTCCAACTCGAATATTCTGAGTTTCTTGACTGTTACTTCCCAAGACAGCACCAAAATATTTTTCAGGGCTACTATGGAAGAAAGGAGGCATCATCAAGGGCCATACTTGGGGATTTGGGCTATTTACCTGTGCAGTCCTTCTCCTCAAGGCAAAGCAGGGCTTTGATCTCCTGGTCACCTCTCACTAGCTGGGAATTCACTGTCAAAATTCAAAAGCTTATCCCCTAAGATTCCTTTAATCCTAGAAAGATTCTTTTGTTCCTCTGGAGAAACACTTCAACATTCCTGACAGTAACAGTAATAGCTTAGAAGAGAATTACCTCACAACTCCTGCCCAACCAAATGGTCTGCAAAGACTCATACTATGCCTTAGAATAGTATGGAGGCAGTACATGCCCTCAGACAAAGCAACCCTTGTTTTCATCCTCACAACCTGAAAATAATGTCTCATCACTAGGAGGCATCTCAAAGAGCTGTCACATTTGGGTCTCATTTTTATCTTCATAACCATTCTTAGGTGGCATATTTGTCAGCTAATGTTTTTTGGTTGTAGTGGAATTTTCTTATAATGAATATATTGCTACCAAGCACCTTCCCTTATCTGCTGACAGCAAGTAAGAAAACAGAACAAATGTGCAGCTGCCCTTTGTTGAATTAGTAAGTGAGAAGTCTTTCGATCCCACTAGTAGAAAAGACAGCGTCAAGCACATAGCACACCAGTCCTTCTCCCCATCTTTCTCTTGGGTTGGGGTGGTTTGACGAGCAGTTTAGGAGTTCAGGTTTCCTGGAGGGAATGGCTGGCATATTGAAAGTAGGAGAAATTATGAAGAGCTCAGCAACAGTTTAGATTTGCTTTCCTCCCTTCTTCCTGCTTGTGTGGCAAACTATACAAAGTCAGGTACTGTTACATGGATGAGAACCAGAGAAAACATTTGCTAGACAAGAACATTTAGTGTCATTATATAAGTAAATGATTGTAACTTTGGGTTTATATGAAATCTTCCTTTATAATGGTCTTTTCTGTAATAGGATTTGTCACAGAAAAATCAGAATTGGAAAGGACCTCAGAGGTCGTCTAGCCCGACTCACACCTGGACAAGAATCAATCAATCAAGAAGCATTTCTGAAACCTACCATGGGGCAGGAACTGTGGTAACCCTGAGGTACAAAGACCAGACAAATGAGACAAACTCTTCTTTCAAGAAGCTTATGTTCTGTTGGTGGATACAACATATACCTACATGGAAGGATATGCAGGCATCTCCTCTAAAACTTAACTGTTGATTATTCAGCTTCTGTTTGACATTTTGATGTTCAGTCAATTCAGTCGTATCCAACTCTTCACAACCCCATCTGGGGTTTTCTTGGCAAAGACACTGGAGTGGTTTGCCATTTCCTTCTCCAGCTCATTTTACAGATGAAGAAACTGAGGCAAACAGGGTGAGGTGACTTGCCTAGGGTCACACAGGTAGTAAGACTCTGAAGCCAGATTTGAACTCAGGAAGAGATGTCTTCTTGACTCCAGGTCCAGTGCTTCTATCCACTGTACCACCTCGATTTCTCTTTACTTGAGGACTCTGTAAATAAGAAACCGCTTCCTCCTGAGGAGGCCCATTCTGTTTTTGGGCTAAATTGTTGGGAAGTTTTTCTTTATCTAAAGCTTAAATGAGTTTCTTTGAAATTCACATCCATTGTTCCTACTCTGTGAGACTAAAACTAAATCTTTATGACAACTCTTTCAATACTGAAAGATAGTTATCAATCATGTTCCCCAAACCTCTCTCTCTCTCTCTCTCTCTCTCTCTCTCTCTCTCTCTCTCTCTCTCTCTCTCTCTCTCTGTCCTTTAGGAGAAGTATCCCCATTTTCTCCAACTAATTCATACATGACATGAACTTAAGAACCCTCATCATTCTCGTGACATTACTATGAACACCCTCCAGTCTATCAATGGCTCTTCTAAAACTTCAGTGCTAAGAACTGAACACAACATCTCAAAAACAATCTGACCAGGAGAGAACACAATGGTTCTCTTGACTTTTTTTTTGGAGGCAGTTGGGATTAAGCGACTTGCCCAGGATCACACAACTAGTAAGTGTCTGAGGCCATATTTGAACTCAGGTTCTCTGATGCTCTATCCATTGCTCCATGACTCAATTTTTTTAATGTAGCCCAAGACTACATTAGTTTTCTTTGTCCTTCTATCACACTACCACCATTGCTTGCCCATACCATGCTTGAAGGCCACCAAAACTCTCAGCTGGTTTTCAGATGAAATATAAACAATATTCTCTTTGAACTGACATATACCTTAGACCAGCATTTCCTACAGGCCTAGCCCATGCAGGCTATGTTAGTTGTTCCTTAAAAGGCATTGAAATTGTCTTTAAGACTTAATTAGCCCAGGGGACTAAGACTCAAAATATTGACATAGCTTCCTGGTGGCCCAAGGACCAAAGTCAGTAAAAAGGAGTGAGGAAATCCAGTTTCCAGTGCTCCAGTGTAGCCAGCACAGTGATAGGGAAGCTGTACTCAACAGAAACAATGCCATGTTACTGTAGACTATCCCTTCCATGCTATAGTTTAGTGCCTTGGTTTACAAGGATCTCATTTCATTTGAATCCCAAACTTGAAACACTAGACTGGCCTGAGTCAGGTCCAGAGTACAACTGAGAAGTTTGCATATTGTTAGGGTTTGTTCCATAACTTTCCAGTTATGAGAGTTTCAACTCATTGATGAAATATCTGATGCTAACCTGCAGGACATAGCATCACTACACAGATTCCCTTTTAGCTATATTCTGTTTTCTGGCTCCCAAGCAGTATAAGACCCAGACATGGACCACATAAACCCCCTGGGAAACAGATATATGCACATTGACTTCTAACAGTCCACTGTCCCCAGAAGCACAACAGTTAGGGTCCCAGACACACTCATTCCAGTGAAGATGGAAGATAAGATCTTTGAACTTCCACAGCCATGATACTGTAAACTTCTTGAAAACTTTCCTGTCAGCCACTTCCCCACTTGCAGAAGGATTGGGATGTCTGAGTCAAGTATCCTAGAAGGTAAGGCTCTACAAGCCTGGTCAAAATATCTGATCTTGCCCTACTGCCTGTGGATTGAGTCTCTCTCTGGCACTTCTTTCAAGCACACAATCCCAGCTGAGTGTCTCCACTACCATCCTTGTTACCAACACACATACAGAAATGGGTTTAACATTGTAGACAACAAATAACCAGGAATGTAGAAACTTTAACTAAATATATCCTCTCTGGTGCAAGTTTCTCCATCTTTGTAAGCCTGGACAAGTCAGTTAACCTCAGAAGTACCTCACTGATACCCAGGCAACTCTCGAAGACTAGAAGATAGAGAGCACTTATAGGTCTGCATTGCTACTCCCTGGGAGGTCCTATACTAGTGAAATCACAGGTTTGTTAAAAAAAATTAGGTTACTAAACCCACTTCAAGTATTTTATAGGGGTTATAGCAAGACCAAGAAGTATGTGAAAGTGTTTTTACCTCTTAAAAAAAGTATTGTTTTCATAGTGTGTGTGTGTGTGTGTGTGTGTGTGTGTGTGTAGTGGGCTCCTCCTCCCTGAAGTCCTTCAAGCAAAGGCTGGAGAACCACTTGTCAGATATATTGGAAACAGAATTCTCAGTCATTTTGCACTAGATGACCTCTGAAGTCCCTACCAACTATGAGGCACTTTGCTTCTGTGACTTCATGTGGCCTCACTGAGATCAGTGATTAATGATGTCTGGCAAGAGTAGCACCACTAGAGTATCCGTTCAACAGTCTATTCATCCTTTAACCTAAAAGATCATGGAAAAAAGGGGGGAAACGTCCTCGCCATGCTACTGAGGATAGCACACTGTCTGCCACTCCTGAACTCCAGTTCTAAAGGTAATTAAATATCATTAGGCTCCATCAGTCCTACAATCACAGCAACTGAATGGCTATGTGCCTTTTATGGGCTGTCTTTGACTCGTGAAGTTACAAGGTTCTCAGAATCAGACTCAAGACACCTGGGCTTGCATTTACCAGACATGTGTCGTTGAGTAAGTTATTTCCCCATCCTTGGACTTTTACTTTCTTTATCTACAAAATGTAGATACTAAGAATTAGACTATCTACCTCAAAGAGTTATTATGAGAAAAGGGCTTCGAAAATCTTAAAGTGCTACCAAGATATGAATTTTCATTATTATTGCTGCATTATGTATTTATTCATAGTAGTAGTATCCACCAGTAAGAAAAATGCATATTACCTCTCTTCCTCCCTACCCCCAAGCCAAACTCAGCCCTTTCCATCCCTCTGCTCAGAAAGCTTTCATGAGCTGCTGAAGGATGAGATCATCAAAGTCCAACACTGATGTGCTTGGCCAAGTTATCATTGCACCTTTGTATTTCCAGGATTGGAACTATAAACAGTGAGACATATGGCTATATATTTCAGGCAGGTGACAATATTCCAATTAAGGATTATGCATGGACACTTTAGTTAATTAAGTTCACACTCCCAGCATTCATATATAGTTCTTGTTTATTTCTCACATATCCCTCATATCCCTTCTGGTAACAATTCCTCAAATCAGCGAACTTCAGAAAGAAATTATCTTCAGTTCTCCAAAAATTTAAGTTCATGGAACAAAAGTAGTTGAAAGAATACTAGGCCAAGAGTGTCACCGAATGTTTGAACTAGAAGCAGCCCTAGGTATCATCATCTCTAAAGGCTCAGAACCGGGAAGTCACTTAGCCAAAAGAACACAGCAAAGTTAGTAGCTGAAATGTACTTCTGACTCCTGGCCCAGGGATCTCCCCACTACACGAAGCAGCCTCTCAAAAGCCTTGGGTCTAGTCCCATAGTAATTGTGTAATTGTGCTTATCATTCACTTGTCATCTAGCTACTTCTTATCCAGGCTCAAATGATGGATACAGCCCCGGTGGCTTGACCCCACACAGATCGTCCAGATCCTGTCCATATTTGTTCATGAAAATTTTGTAGTAGTCAGGCAGAATTATCCCACTTTCTTGGACATCAGTTTGGAGAAAGGGAAAACAAAAGGCTTTTGTATGCTAAATATATTTGAGAAATGGATCAATAACCAGTTCACTTGAAGAACAATTTTTTGTGTGTGTCTCCTTTAGCTGGTAAGTTAAACAGTAACCGATTTGATGGATGTTATACTATGTGTAAACTCTAGAACTCAAAAGGAAATGTGTTCTCAAATTATAATCTATTTTGAGAACAAAGCTTAATGTGAAAGTGATTTCTTCCTTTTGAATAAAGTCATTTAAATGAGAGGGGCCTTTTCAGGCCCTTATTACCTGCCTAACCTTGGGCACCTCCCTTCCCTTGTCTAGGCCTCTGTTTCCTCCTCCATAGAATTAAGAGTTGGACTAGATGGTTGAGAAGAAACATAACGAAGAGTGTTGGATTTGGAGGAAAAGGCAGAGGCTTAAAATCTAGGCACTGTTCCTATAGCATCTGGGACAGAACTTCCAAGAGTTTGCTTTATTTGTCCAGGGCTGGACCAGATATCTTCGTACTCTTCTAGTTCTAGCCCCATTACCCCATCACCCTGACTTTGGTGAGGCCCCTTCTAGCTCAAAATCAAGAAATTTCATGTGTGGATCAATTTTAACATCACTTCCTCAATTTTAGGAATAAGGTGCTGTTTTGTTCTTGTCCCCACTATCATGCCACCACCCAAACATTATGGAGAACAGAATAAAAAAACCTGAAACATATCAAGTTAGAGAGGTAGACTGGAAATAGCACTGAATTGTGAGTCAGGAAAGCTGGGTTAGAATCTCACCTCTTTCATGAATTATCTATATGACTTCAGATAAGTCACCTTCAATGAACCTCAATTTCTACATCGTAACATTTTATAATTGAGAAGCTAGAGGAAACTTCTTTAAATTAATGGGTTGCAGTAACTTTAAAAGTAGATTAGAGGCAGCTGAATCCCTTACTCAGACCGATCCAAAATGTCAGAATAAGAAGCTCAAAGAGATCCAAACTCCTTACACTCACAAAAATATCCCTCCAAAAAAACCCAAGTAGACACACCAAAGAAAAGAGAAATGGATATACATATATACATACATATTATATATATACATATATGTGTGTGCATGCATATATCTTGGCATATACATATATGCATGTATGTATGTATATATATATATAAACAAAAAACAACTGAAGTGAATATAGCAAAGAAATGTGCTGATAAAATTTTAAAATACTATAGAGCAACTGAATCAATAAGGATGGAAAAAAGACCTCTGAGAAAAGCCATCACATGAATAAATATGTTCAAAGAATCAGAATTTATCAATTAAATTAAATTATTAATTAATTAATTACATTATATTAAATTTAAATTAATAAAACAAAATAAGAACTAAAGAAGAGCAGAAAATCACATAATTCTTTCTGCAAAGTAAGAATTAAAAGATGAGGGAAATAATGAGAGGAAATGAAGAAAGTTGCAATATAAAGAACACAATAGAAAATCTAAAAAAATTCTCAGAGACATCTAGCAACAAATTTTCTAAAGCAGAAGATGGAATGGCACATAATGCAGCACAGTTGGAAATACAAGCTAGAAAAAATCAACGAATTGTCCAAATTACTAGAAAACATGAAGACTTCAGGGAAAGGTCTGGAGGATAAATAATGAAGTGACAATTACTGACATCATAGTGAACATCTTTTTGTTTTTAAAAAGTTAACATTATATTTCAGAAATCAGCAAAGAACATTTTCTAGAATTGACACCACTTCTCAAAAAAATCTCACCAGCAAAATACAGATCAAAAGGAATTCACAGGATTTAGATAGGAAAGCACCTAGCATTTAACATAACTAGACACATCGTAGTTAAACCCCAATGGCAAATGATTAGAAAAATACCACAAGCTGTCAAAAGAAATGCAGAAATCACTTACCAAGGAACAGCAATTAATATCATAGTTGACTTTTTAAAGAAGATATGAAAGGATCTCAGAAACTGAAACACAACATTTACAAAACTGAAAAGTATGGGTCAGGAATTCAGAATTATCTATCCAGCAAAACTCAGCAAACCGTATAAAAATGACATAGGTATTTGAGAAGGAAATATACTTTGAAAAGTTACAGAGATAAAGAGGTACACAGAGATACCTACATCAAGGAAGTCTTTGAACAACAAACAAAACTTCAAGGCAAAATATGACTTTAAAACAATTCAAATAAAATACATTCTAATAAAACATGAGGACTCTCAGAACTTTGTACTGGCAAAATTAAAAAAGTTTTATTAGGATGTTTCAAAGAAACTGAGGGGGCATAAGGCTGGAAGGCATGGAAAACTCAAAACAAGAAAAGAGGTGTCAGGGTAATCTCAAAGGATGAAACCTATATTTGATTGGCATCACTAACATAAAACATAAAAAACTTTGTTTGGATCTGTTCTATAGAGTTCAGATTTTTTGTAGGCATGACAATAAAAAAATATGTATTCCTTTCTGTAAAAATAACCAAAGGAAATTCAAACCTAACAGTTATAATGTTAACTGCATATGGGCTAAAGCCCTCATTAAAATGTGCAAGAATCAAATAATTTATTAAAAAACAGAATGTAACAACATGCTTCTTAGAAGAATCACATTTAATCCAGAAAATTCTAAGGAGGTTCAAAATGAAAGACTAGTCTAAAACTAACATGATCCTGCTACATTACAAAGTACTAATGATATCAGATAAGGCTGAATTCAAACAAGAGAATATTAAAAAAGATAAACAAGAACATTATTCTATGCTAAAAGACTCTAAGAAAATGGAAATATATCATTCTTAAATATATATGCACCTCATAAATCTGAAGTAAAATTCATAAAGGAAAATCTCACAGCCTTGCAGGGAGAAATAGATTAAAAAACAATAACAGTGAGAGATCTTGATAGCCCTTTATCACTATGTTCAAGAAAAAGATAAATAAGAAATTACAGAACCAAACAATATTAAATAAACCACAAAGACATATGGAGAACATTTAATGGGATAAGGAATGAACAAATCCTTTTAAAAACATTCATGAAATTTACACAAAAGTTGATCACATGCTGGTTAAAAAAAATAAAAGCAAATAAAAGTAGAGATTCCATATGGTACATTTACAGATCATGATACAACAAGTTACACATAATAATGCAATGAATAAATGGTGTAGGCTGTCACGGAGATGAAAAATTACTTATTAAATAATGACTCCGTAAAAGAGGAACGTATAAAAACAGTAACATATTATATGAAAGACAATGACCATACAGATATTTTATATCAAAATGTATGGAATGCAACTAAAGTAGTACTCAGAAATAAATTACATAGTAATTAATGTCTGTATCAATAACAGATATAGAGAATTAACCGATTGAATCTATACCTATTTTTTTTTGGAAAGTATTTATTTATTTTGTTATATTTATACCTAAAACTTTGAAAGGAAATCAATAATCAAGGACAGAATAGAGATCAATACAAATGAAAATAAGAAAGCAATTTAAATGATAAATTCAAGAACTGTTTTTTTAAAAGACTAATAAAATTTTAAATGAATGAATCTGGTTTAAAAAGTTGACAGCAAACCCAGATCACTAGAATTAGAAATTAGGAAGGAGAAACCACAGCTAGAGAAATTAAGAAAATTATCATACATTACTATACATAGTGCTAAGCTAAAAAACTTGAGCATATGAAAGAAATCCATGATTATCTCTAGCAATATAAAATACCCATACTGAGAAAGCAAACAATGACTAACTTAAATATGCCACTCTCATAAGGAGAAACCAAAAGGTCATTCTTTCTCTGTCCTACAAAGACACTCAGTAGAGAAGGATTCATAAATGAAATATCCCAAGCTTTTAAAGAACAAGTAAATTATATTTTTTATATACTGTTTCAAAATATAAAGGAAGATTCCTTCTATGAGATAAATCTGGTGTTGATCCTTAAGTTGAAAACAGAGAAAGCTGATAAAGCAAACTATAGACCAATATCCTCAATGAGTAAATTAAGATATGCCAAGGTCAGAACCCAACTATAACTCAATAGATGTGTCTTAGAGATTTCCCTGAAGCTCAAAAAAGGTTAAAGGACTTGTTTGTGGTCACACAGCTACTAAGTTTCAGAGTCAGGATCTGAATTTGAGTCTTATTGTCTCTAAGTCCATCACTCCATTCATTATGCCATGCTGTCTCTATTATCATTATTAATGAAATACTAAATAAAATGTTCATAAATAGAATATAGCAGAATATCCCAATATGTATATATATATATATATGTACCATGACAAAGTAGGATTTATAAATGAAATGTAAGAATAGTGGAGCACCAGAAAATAATCAATATGATAAAGCTTATCAACAAGAGAAAAAATAGACACTATAAAATTCAGTATTCACTTTTGTTTAAAACGCAAAAATGTAGGATAGAAGGATATTTCCACAATATAAAAAGTTAATATTTGAAAAAAAACATGAACTAATATTATATATAAAATAAACACCCAAAACATTGCCATTTATGACAGGTATTAAACAAGGATGCCCACTTTCTTTTCCCCTATTTAACATAGTTTTAGAAAGCATAACAATAGAGGGGTAGAGCCAAGATGGTGGAATAGAAGGATGGACCTGCTCTAGCTTTTCCCCCATAGCCCATAAAATACCTGTAAAAAATGACTCTAAACAAACCCCAGAGCAGTAGAAGCAATAAAACAACAGAGTGAAAGAGATTTCCAGCCCAAGACAGCCAGAAAGGCTGGCAGGAAAGGGCTATCACCCTGGGCTTGGAGCAGAGCACAGCACAGCTTGGGCTGCACAGCACAGACAGGACTGGAGCAAGTTTTAGGGTGTGGAATCACAGGCAACAGCTGAAGTTCCCCAATTTCTCAGCCCACAAATGTTAAAGATAGGGTCAAAGGTCAATAAAAAAGCTCTTTCACCTGGGTGAGAGGGGAGTAGAGTCTGGCCTCAGCCCCGGGCCCACGGTAGCAGTATCCACTTTTGGAGCCCTCTGACTAAAGTCTCTGGGGGAATCGAGCAGCTGATCTGGGTCTCAGTCCTGGCAGGCAGTCCTGGTGTGAGGAGGAGTGCTGGCATGGTGGATCTGGTGGTGACTATGGAAAGGGAATCCTACTTACAGATCCTGGGAAGAAAAGAGTGCTTGTGGTTGCTCACAGACCAGAGCACAGAACAGGAGAGGAGTAATCTCCTCTCTCTTGATTGTGCCACCTTGGAGGAACTGAAAACTTACAGGCCCCTAGAGATATCTCAGAGAACAGCTGCACAAAACCTCTGAAGCCTAGGGTAGTATGCCCTCGATTTGACAAAGGACTCAAAGGTCAAGTAACTGGCTGGAAAAATGCCCCAAAAAGGGGGGGAAATAAGACTACAGAAGGTTACTTTCTTTGTAAAAAGGTATTTTCTTCCATCCTTCTGGATGAGGAAGAACAAAGCATACCATCAGGGGAATACATAAAAGTAAAGGCTTCTACATCTACACCTCCAAAAAAAAAATGAAATGGTCTCAGGCCATGGAAGCATTCCAAAAGGATTTTGAAAATCAAGGAAGGGAGGAGGAGGAAAAATTTGGAAGAGAAATGAGAATGATGCAAGAAAATCATGAAAAGCAAATCAACAGCTTGCTAAAGGAGACACAAAAAATGCTGAATAACACCTTTAAAAATACACTAACCCAAATGGTAAAAGAGGTCCAAAAAGCCAATGAGGAGAAGAATGCTTTAAAAAGCCAAATTGGTCAAATGGGAAAGGAGGTTCAAAAGTTCACTGAAGAAAATAGTTCTTTAAAAATTAGAATGGAACAGATGGAAGCAAATGACTTTATGAGAAACCAAGAAATTACAAAACAAAACCAAAAGAATGGAAAAATAGAAGACAATGTTAAGTATCTCATTGGAAAAACAACTGACCTGGAAGAAAGATCCAGGAGAGATAATTTAAAAATTATTGGTCTACCTGAAAACCATGATCTAGACATCATCTTCCAAGAAATTACCAAGGAAAACTTCCCTGATATTCTAGACCCAGAGAGTAAAATAGAAATGGAAAGAATTCACCAATCACGTCCTAAAAGAGATCCCCAAAGGAAAATTCCTAGGAATACTGTAGTCAAATTCCAGAGTTTCCAGGTCAAGGAGAAAATATTACAAGCAGCCAAAAAGAAACAATTCAAATATTGTTGAAATACAATCAGGATAACATAGGTTTTAGCAGCTTCTACACTAAGGGACCAAAGGGCTTGGAATAAGATATTACCCGAGGTCAAAGGAAGTAAGATTAAAACCTGGAATAACCTACCCAGCAAAACCGAGTATGATACTTCGGGGTAGGGGGAAATGGAATTTCAATGAAATAGAGGACTTCCAAGAATTCTTGTTGAAAAAGACCAGAGCTGAATAGAAAATTTGACTTTCAAAAACAAGAATCAAGAGAAACATGAAAAGGTACACAAAAAAGAGAAGTCTTAAGGAACTCATTAAAGTTGAAATGTTTATATTCCTACATGGAAAGATGTTATTTGAAAATGAAGAGACTTTTTCCAGTAATAGGGTAGTTAGAGGAAATATATACATATATATATATATATATATGGAGGTGTGTATGAGTATGTATGCATGTGTATATTATATATGTATATATACATACATGTATGTATATGTACATGGGTAAATGTGTGTGTATATATAAGTATATATACATATGTAAGTATATATGTATATATGCATATATATGTGTATGTGTATATTTATATAGACAGAAGGCAAAGAGTGAGCTGAATGTGAAGCTAAATATCTAAAAAAATAAAATTTACAATTTACTGTTGAATGGAATGTACTAGGAGTAAGAGAAAGGGAGAGGTAGAATGTAGCAAATCATCTCACATAAAAGAGGGAAGAAAGAGCTTTTACAATGGAGGGGAAGAGTAGGAAGATGAAAGAAAATAATTGAGCCTTACTTTCATGGGATTTGGTTTAAGGAGAGAATAACACACACTCCATTGGATATGGAAATCTATTTTACTTTGCAAGAAGGCAAGGGGGAAGGGGATAGGAGAGGGAAGATAATAGAAGGGAAAAGGATAATCAGAAGCAAACACTATTGTGGGAGGACAAGTCAAGGGAGAAAATGGAATAAATGAAGAGCAGGATAGGACAGAGGGAAATGTGATTAGTCTTTTACAATATAACTATTATGGAAGGGGCAGTTAGGTGATGCAGGGGATAGAGCACCAGTGCAGGAGTCAGGAGGAACTGAGTTCAAATCTCACCTGAGACACTTGACACTCACTAGCTGTGTGACCTTGGGCAAGTCACAACTCCAATTACCTGATCTTGGGTCATCTCCAGTCATCCTAATGAATATCTGGTCATTGGATCCAGATGGCTCTGGAGGAGAAAGTGAGGTTGGTGACCTGCACAGCCCTCCCTCACTCCAAACAAAGTCAAGTGAAAGTCATGTCATTATTTCTCTGATGGCATGGTCTTCTTCAGCAATGAAGGATGAACACAACAACTACTATAGAAGTGCTTTGCATTGTTACACATATTACATATTACCTATATTACATTGCTTGTTTTCTCAATGAGGGTGGGTGGAACTCAAAGCTTTAAGAATGAATGTCAAAAATGTTTTAGCATGCAACTGGAAATTAAGCTATACAGGCAATGGAGTATAGAGATCTATTTTGCCCTACAGGAAAACAGAAAGGAAGGATGATGGAAGAAGGGTGGGTAATAGAAGGAAGGACAGACTGGAGGAAGGAGTGGATGGGATGCATGCTGACATGGGGTAGGGGGTGGGAAGATATAGGGAGAAAATTTTGAATTCAAATTCTTGTGGAAGTGAATGTTAAGACCTGAAAAAATAAATAAATTATATATATATATAATATATTTAAAGAAAGCATAACAATAAAGAAGTTAAAAGAATAGGCATCAGCAATGAAAAAGTTAAAATTTATCTATTTGTAGTAGACATGATTACACACCTAGAAAACCCAAGACAGTCTCCAACAACAAAATTATTGGAGGTAACAAATGGTTTTAATAAAGTAGAGGGATATAAGATAAACCTACCAAATTTATCTGAATTTCTATATATTCTCACCAAGAATCAAGATAAAACTGATAGAAAGACAAAAACAATGATAAAATTTATTGAATATTTGGACATCAACATATGCAGACATACAAGAGACCTATACAAAGACAACTTCAAAATTTACTGGACAGAAGTAAGGTAGAACTGAATAAATGATTAGATATCTCTTGTTTGCAGTTTGAGAAAAATTAATAAAAATGTCAATAGTTTAACTTGCAAATTTAGTATAATGTCTGTAGGCTATTTCATAGATTTAGATAAAACTATAACAAAATTCATATAAAAATATATGGATAAGAGTATTAAGAACTACAAAAAAGAAAATTGGCATAGGGGAACTATCACTAGCAGATCTCAAAATGTTCTGTAAAACAATAATTATAAAAACTATCTAGAACTGGGGAAAGGATGAAAAAACAAGACAGTAGAACAGAAGGGGGTGGCCAAGAATGGCATGTTTATAAAATATGACTGCTTGATAACCAGATTTTGCTGTTTATTGCCTCTGTTGATTTAAAAGTGAGTATTGCACAGAGGATAGTGGAGAAGCATCGTAATTATGAGCAACCTGCAACACGTAACCAATGAGAAAGTCCAAAGCAGAACAGGAATAAAGTTTGGCATCAAAAAACTGTATGACAGAAAGAGAAAATGAACTAATCACATGAAAAGAGCAAGGGATAACAAGTGATCACCCAAAATACTCCACTGGTACCCTCCAGAGTCAAGAAAAATTGAAGGAAGCCCTTGATAGGGTTGCAAACTTTTGAGAAGACATAGAAAAGATCTCCTTGTGATGGGTAGGACTGGATGAGTTCTAATCTCCATAGTTGGAGGGGAAAATCCACATCACTGGGATCACAGATACATTTGAGCACTTAAGTTTTATGAATCCACTCTAAAAAAAACACTGGGGAAGGGAATCAATATTTAAAAAAAAAACTTAATTGCTAGGAAGCTATATGGCATCAAAAATGGGCTTAGTTCCACATCTCACACTATATATCACAATAAACTATGACTGGATTAATGAATTTTTAAAAATCATAAAAACAGTGAAAGAAAAATAATGTAATGGAGAGGAGGAACATTTTTATCAATCAAGTAAATAGAAAAAAATCACTGTGAACAAAACTGGATTGTCTGATTACCCAAATTATTTAACAACAAAAGAATTTTGTATAATGAAAAGCACTATCTCTAAAACTAATAGAAAAAAGATTGGGAAACATATTTGCAGGAATTATACTAGATAAAAGTTGGACATACAAAATATATAAGGAGCTGATACATGCACCTATACAAACACACATATATTCATATTCATATACATGTATAAATACACATATATAAACATATATGATTAACATATAAATTCCCCAATGGAGAAATAGTCAAAAGATACAAGCAAACAATTTTTGAAAGGTAGAAATGCAAATAATAACTTGAAAAATTTTTCAAATTCAAATGATCAGAGAAATGCCCATCAAGATAACATTAAAATTCCACTCTGCTCCTCCCCACACCAAAAAGGTAAAACAACTTTTTAAAAGATGAAAAAATTCAATGTGGGAAGAGGCATGGGAAAATAAACGCTTTAAAATCAAGGGGATGCCCATCAACTGGGGAATGGTTGAACAAGTTGTGGTATATGAATGTAATGGAATATTATTGTGCTATAAGAAATGATGAACAGGAAGACTTCAGAGAGGCCTAGAAGGACTTATATGAACTGATGCTGAGCAAAAGGAGCAGAACTCGGAGAACTTTGTACACAGAAACAACCACTGTGTAGGAGGAATTTTTTTTGGTAGATGTCGTCCTTCACAGCAATGCAAAGACCCAAAAAATTCCAAAGGACTCTTGAAGCAAAATGCCTTCCACATTCAGAGAAAGAACTATGGAATTGGATTGCAGAATGAAGCAGACCATTTTCTCTTGTGTTATATTTTATTTTGTTTTGTTTTGTTTTATGGTTTCTCCTATTCATTTTAATTCTTCTATGCAACATGACTAAGGTAAAAATGTATTTAATAGAAATGTATGTGTAGAACCTATATAAGATTGCACGCCATCTCAGGGAGGGAGTGGGGAGGGAGGGGGAAAAGAGGGGTAGAGAAGGGAAAAAAAATCTGAAATATATGGAAGTGATTGTAGAAAACTGAAAGCAAATAAAATAATTAAAAATTTAAAATAAATAAAGAAAATAAACACTCTAATAAATTGTTGATTTGATTGTAGACTGCTGGGGATGATTTGAAGAGTAATATGACAATATACAATAAAAGTAGCAAAACAGATGATACCTTTCACTTCAATGTTGACATTGCTAGGACTCAATTCCCAAAACATGTTAAAAGAGAAAAATACTTATCTGGACCAAAATACTAAGAATTGAAAACTGAAAAAAATACAGGACTTTTATGTTCAATAAATAGAAATGACTAAATAAATTATTGTATAGTAATGTAATAGAATATTTTTATGTCACAAAAATGATGAATATAAAGCAAGGAACTCAAGATATGCCTACCTGAGGTGACGCAAGTTGAAATTAACAGAACCTACACTGGATACCATGGCTACATCTATATATAAAGGAAGAAAAAAAAAAGGAAGGAAGGAAGGAAGGAAGGAAGGAAGGAAGGAAGGAAGGAAGGAAGGAAGGAAGGAAGGAAGGAAGGAAGGAAGGAAGGATGGAAAGAAGGAAGGAAGGAAGGAAGGAAGGAAGGAAGGAAGGAAGGAAGGAAGGAAGGAAGGAAGGAAGGAAGGAAGGAAAGAAGGAAGGAAGGAAAACAAGGCCAAAGGTATTGGAATTTTGGTCAGGCTTGGAAAGAAGCTATATTGGTTGGGATAGATAGCTTCTCAGACTGTGGGACACAAAAGAAAAGCATCTTCTTTACTACTGATAATTCATTTGGTTCTGCAGTATAAAAGGGTAAGGATTTTAGGTAAGATCTCTCCCCTTGTTCTTTATTTGATTGTTTTGGTGACTATTACATTTATGATTAAGAATAGTTTAAAAACTTAACAGGACTCATTGACAAACCATTTGTAGTTAAAATGGGGAAAAAGCTGAGCTGCAGCCATAGAGTAAATATATTCCAATAAGCAGTGTTGAGCAGCTCATGTTGCAAATATGTGTGTGAGCCTCCCCTCCCCGCCTGCCTCCCCCCTCCCTAGAACATGCTTGTGTGGGGGGGGGGGGCGGTGTTCATTTGTATTGGCTGTCAAACCTGGACTTCAAGGATCTACCAAGACACTACTTCAACTGCAGAAATTCCAAACCAAAGGAATTCTGACTCAGAGGAAGGTAACGCATGTGTGCATATGGATAGGTTTGGGAAGCAGCTAGCATAGAGGAGACAACACTGACTTTGGAGCCAGAAGACAAGAGCTGTGTGTAACCACAGCAGTTGGGGGATGGGGGCAGTGTCCACTTAACCTCTTTGACTCTTCATTTCTTGAGAGCTAAATGGAGACAATAATGCTCCCATAATTTTCCTTTCGGGGTTGGGTGAGAAAGAGAGCTGCAGAAATGTGATGATCATTAGTTTCCTTCTTGAGATTGTCACTGCCAATGAGTAGCTCAGCCTTAATGCTCTCTATCTCCACTGTCTTCCTGGACTGCCATAGTGGCCTCCAAATCAGTCTTCTTGCCTCCACTCTTGCCCCCTCCTATCTATCCTTCATATTGCCGCTAGACTAAGCTTCTTTATATGTAGATTTGGTTAGATTTCTCCTCTGCTCAAAGATCTTCATTTGCTCTTGTGTTTACAAAGTAATGTTCAGAAACTCCTTTGCCTAGCATTCAGAGGCTTCTAAAATTTGGCATCACTGTGTCCTTCCATCCTTGCCTCATGTTACTCCCATCACAAAGTCAGAAGATCTCAGACTTGGAAGGAACCTCATAAGTCCCTTTGTTTTTCAGTCAAGTTGGACAGTTCTATGTTTTCTGAGCATGCCCACTTTTCTAACCTCCATGTTCTTGCTCACACTACTTCCTACACCTGAAATGTTCATGACTTCCTTTCCTCTCTTTTTTTTGTAGAATTCCTACTGAACCTCTAAAGTCCAACTCAAATGCCACCTCATCCATGAAGCCTTCTGATGCAGTCTGGCTAGACTAGGCCCCTTTTGGGTATGGGGGAGGAGTGGATGTAGACAGAAACAGCTAGAGTGACTGATGAGTCTATTAAGTGCAGCCTCCAAAACCAAAGAAATTCTATCAACCGCATATGTTTATCCTTATGTAGCCTATTTGATGTGTTCAAAGGTGGCTGAGGTGGCTCACTCTGGATTTGTCATTTTCATTGGGCTCCAGCTCCCTTGGTCTATTTCAGTATAAATCCCCACCAACTAGAACATTTCCAGGCCATCCAGCAGCATCTGCTTTCAGGAAATAATGGCTGAACTAATTAGACTATGGCATATGCTGTTCCATTCCTCGTAACTATAATCAATGTCATTGTTAAGGTGGAGGTGAGATGCACATGCATCTTCTATGTTTCTTGGGTCACCAGATCAGTTTGTATACTATCAATGAATCCTATAGTTAGATTTATTGAGTGTGGAGCTATCCTGTATACCTAAAATTCATGGAGACAGCAACAGTAGTCTCTGATCCTCCTAACCGGTAATGACCTTCCCCCTTAGACTTCACACAACACTTTGTTTTGTATATCTGTCAGGTACTTATTATATAACACGGAGCACTTTAGTCTGTCTTGGTGCCTTATTCCCTTATTATCCTGTGAGCTCCATGAGGGCAGGGAGGATCTTATCTAAATGTGAGATCTTTCTCAGCCCCTGGCCAAGAGCAAATACTTAATAAATGTTTGTGAATCGTGAAGAAGCCTTTGGAAATAGGATGACAATGCCAATGCTTTCTGCTTTATCTTGGAGGAAAAGACAGATGGTTCTCTTTCTAATGGCATATCCATTCTAGAAATGATAATAGCAGAATTTTTCAGAGAAAATAAGTTGTTTCAGGAGGTGAAAATTCAGATTCCGGCAGGAAAGGTCAATTGAAACATATGCACGTGCATCTATCATATGAAAGGACTGGCCTAAACGAAATGTGAAATCCCTTCCAGCTCTGACCATTTTTAGTTCTTCAGTACATATATGAAAGGAGAAATAGAACCTTTCTGAAAGAAACCTTGTGGTTAAAGGACCTTACGAAAAAAATAAGAGAAAAGAGATCAAAGAATGGATACTCTCTTGTCAGTAACATCTTATCCCCAAGTGGGAGAGATTAATATACATAGGGAGGCTTTCTCAACCCAGTTAGGAGCTCTCTGAAATGGAATCAATGTCAACTAGGAGTTTGGCTTTATAAAGGTATTGGGAATACAGGTGAAAGAACTTCAAACAAAATAAACCATATTTTAGCTAATAGAACAAGGTGATTGTGTTTGTCTTTCGTTGCCAAAGAAGACCATGCCATCAGAGAAATGAAGGGAAGGGAAGGGAGGAGCCAGTAAAACTCAAGTCAACTGGGCATCTTTTGGCCATCCAAATTTACCGTCCTTTAGAGAGAAGAAGGAAGGGGAGGGGGAGGCAGACAGGAGAGGAGGAGTTGAGTTACTCATTGCCAAATACCATGCCATCAGAGGAATGATAACATGACTTGCACTTGAGTTTGTTTTGAGTGAGGGAGGGCTGTGCAGGTCACCAGCCTCACTTCTCCTCCTGAGCCATATGAATCCAGTGACCAGATATTCATCAGGATGGCTGGAGATGACGCAGGATGCACTGGGAGACCTTGAGCCCTGTAAGCCAAGAGTGAACTGAGAAAGGAAATATCCATTTGTTTATACACACACACACACACACACACACACACACATTTATATATTCAAGTCATTTCAAATGAACAACAATTAAATTCAGATTATGTTTAAGTGCCTACTATGTGCAAGGGGCTGTGCCATATACTATATACCCTCCGGTGGGGCTAACATAGTTTCTCAACTCTACCATAGCCTTCTAGATGAAGGATCCCTCAAGATCATCCCATTTTCTCTCTCAAATTCTGTACTCAATAAATAACCTTCTGCTTCTAATTTGGTTTCCTAGGCATCTCAGTACTGGAGGGAAAGAGGGGTAGGGGTGGTGTAGGGCTGGCTAGGGGACACAAGTTCTCTGCAAAGGAATTAATAAATTAGTATACTGGTACATTGTCAATTAATTTTAAAAAGCATTCTGGTGCAGATCAATCATGCTTAGGCTGGAGAGCAGGAGCCAGTTTTCTCAGTACTGAATACTAGGTTAGTAGCTCTTGGCTACGCTAGCCATGTAGGGGTGAAGGCGAGGGGGAAGATCTCCTGATTTCCAATAGGCAAAATTATCTCCCCCAGGGAAGGTTTGACTCCTGCCCCTAGCTTTTTTCTTTCTGTGTACTTTTCTTCTTTGGATGGTTCTCCATTCCCTTCTCCTCCCTCCACCCCCTAATCCCTTTTGGCAATGAGTTGCCTTGGTACTCTCCTCCCATTCCCTTGGTCCCAACCTGCCCTCAGGAAAGGAGCTGGTAACACTCAATTACCCCTTAGTGGGAATGTCAGTTCCTCTGTTCCCTGCCCCAGGGAAATTTTCAGTTTAAATCTGATTTTTGGTTGAGGAATACAAACCTTTCTCCTCTGTTAAAATAAGTTTGTGGTTGTCCTTCTTCTCGAAGAGGACCATGACATTAAGATGATAACATGACTTGCGGTTGACTTTGATTTGAATGAGGGAGGGCTGTGCAAGGTCACCAACTTCACTTTCTTCTCCTGAGCCATCTGGATCCACTGGTCTGAAATTCATTAGGATGGCTGGAGGTGGCCCAGGATGCAATGGGAGACCCTGACCCTTTCAGGTTAGGTCCTGTAACATTCTCACTTTGAGTGAGATACATCCATTCAATGAATAGACTTCTTTAAGTAATTGCTCAAGAGATAGCCCCTTTAATAAAAAAAAAAATCAAACTGGGAGAAGACTGGGGTTCCTGAATATAAGAGAAGCAATTGCTATTTTAGTATTTAAATCCACTCCATGCTAGCTGGGTGGGGACTTTACTCTGAAGCTCATAAGGTAAGTTTAGGCATCAAGGAAGTAGATGGAAGCTATTTTCTGGGTTAGAGGAACTTTTCTCAGACCCAGAAAATACCATCAGTAGGTGAATCATTTCTCTGACTACAGAGACATTCTTCTTTTTCTCTCAGGGTCCAAGGGAATAACAGTATAAAGAGTTAGCACAAAAGGCAGTGAGGTAAAATGGAGAGAGTCTTAGACTGAGAATCAGGAGCTTTGATCACATTCTGGCTCTGTCATCAACTTGCAGTGTGACCTTGGACAACTCATTTTCCATTTGTGATCCTCATCTAAATAATGAAGTTATATTAGTTTATCACAAGAGAGCAGAATTTTATGTCTACCTACCTTATTGCTGTATCTTGAAATAGCCCTTTTCCCATCATCTTGGAAGAGAATAGGCTGCTTATTCCCATCATTCCTCTAGATGTCAAAAAAGGGACTTCCACTAAGTTATTAGGCCTTGGGGTTGAGAAAATTTGTGATTAAATTCTATATTAGTCAACAATACAACATGGCACTCAAAAAATGAATCTGGTCTTTACTTTTCATTAAGAAAATCCCAGTATCTAGGAAGGTGGGGGAAGGGTATGATAAATCTTACTGCCTTCTGTCTGGTCAGACCCCATCTGTAGTATTGCATTTAGCTCATAGCACCACATTCTAGAAAGGATATTGATAAACTATAGCATTTAAAGTAAGGCAATCAGGATGGTTGAAAACCTTGAAATCTTATCCTATGAGGATGTTTGATCTGGAAAAGAAGACACTTTGAGGGGACTTCAGAGCTTCCTTCAAGGACCTGAAGAGTTGTCATCTTCAAGAGAGACTGAACTTGTTCAGTTTGGCCCCAGTGGGAAGAACTAAGAACAATGGGTAAAAATATAGAGAGGCCAACTGAGGCCGGAAGGAACCTTCCTCACAATTAGGGAAATAATGGACTCCACCCTCACTGGAAGGCTTCAGCAAAAGGCCAGGGTGCCATAGAGTATATTGGTGTTCAGGTCTGGATAGGACCAGATGTTCTCTGTGCTACATTCTAATGCCAAGATTCGTGGCCTTGTAGGAAAAAGTCAAACAGGCAAAGGTCAAACAAGGGTCACCCTCTTTTCAGGAATGCTTGTGATTTTCAAGTGGATGGATTATTGTCTACAGGAGGGCCTCCTCAAGCCAGTAAGGTCAGGCCTCTGAAGTGTAATCAAAGCAGACTAAGAATTTATCTGTATAAAAGTGTTGGGGACATGGATAAGAGAAGCATAACTTAAAGAACCAGAGGTCTGCTTGACTTATTGAAAAAAAAATGGTGAACCAAGAGAGCAACTGTTCATTTGTCTGTATTCTTATCCCTAGGAGAAAGAGTTTTTCTTCAGTAGCCATACCGACCTATCTGCTCAATTCAACAGTAATTACTGTTGAATATTAGCAAAATTTCCTAGGCCCCTACTACATTACTACATGCAATACTTGCTGTTTAGTCATTTTTCAGTAGTGTCGGACTTTCTGTGACCCATTTGGGGTTTTTTTTGGCAAAGATACCATCTTCTCCAGCTCACTTGACAGATGTAGAAACTGAAGTAAATAGGGTAAAATGACTTGTCCAGGGCACAAAGCTAGTAAGTATCTGAGGTCAGATTTGAACTTAGGAAGCTGAATGTTCCTGAGTCCAGGCTTGGTGCTCTGTCCACTGCAGTACCACCTAGCTGCCCTTTCATGCAATGCACTGTGCTACATAAATATATAGTGAGGTGCAGATAGTTCATCAACTCTAGCAGATGAATGGCCACCCACTTCTCTCTTTATAATTGCCTCCTTGATAGTTCAATTCAACAAGCCTGGCACACAGTAAGCATTTAATAAATGCTTGTTAATTTGACTAAGTGTCAAGATATTTGTGGCAGATACTTTAATTGAAATAACCTTTTAATTAGACTTTTGGAGTGCCTCACTACTGGAGTAGAGCAGGATGGGGAGATGTAGGTCACATAGCAGCAGAGCTGAAATCTGATTCTAAGTCTCACAAATGAAAAACAACTGTCATTAACATTACTGGATGTCATGACCTTAAACAAGTTACTTCTTCTCTCCAGGCCTCAGTTTCCCCATTTATAAAATAAGACAGTTGGACTGAATCTCTAGAATCTCCATAAGTTCCTTCAGCTAGGACATTCTAAGATTCTACACCAATTCAAGAGCCAGGGTTTATAAAAGAAACCATCATTTAGAAAGTTCCAGGGGACAACGAAGGGTGAAAGCTACAAAATGAAATCACAATGTCAAAGAAATGCTTTTAATCCTAAAGTGCCCAAACCTAGTAACCTTTGAATATCTGTGAGTCCACTACTAGTTTGAAAGTATTCCTCATCCCTATGGTATTCTTTGTTCTCCCTGACAATAGGGGCACGAGGCTGAAGTCCAGGGTTGAGAGGGTCCAGGCAGAAAGGCGTTTGTAAGCTGAAACTGCTTGTATCTCCATTGGGAAGACAGAGAAATGGGTACAAAAAGGGTGTGGCTAGTTCAAGCATGCACAAGAGTTAGTGGTTGGAGGTGGGATGTGAAGCCAGGTCTTCTGATTCTTTCAACATATGTGTGCTCTTTCCACTGGGCTATTGCTGGCCAGGGTCAGTGCTTTGGCCAGCCAAAGGACAATCAGGACAAACTGGTCATTCGGCGAGGGTGTTAAAAGGGGCAAAACTAGGAAGGGACAAGCAGCATCAGAATGTGGATGGTATAGGATAAGGCTATGAGACCAGAGATGTTCTATAAATATTTAACAACTGGCTCTCCAAATACGTACATATACACATACATATACATACATCTATTTCTTCCCCATATATATATATGTACATACATATATGCATATCCAAATCATGACACACTTTTAAGTTTTATCTGCATTATCAATATCTTCTCCATCATTTTTTTAAGTCCAGTCAATGAACAGAACAATAAATCAAAGCCTAATTTGTAGCATTCACTGATTTCCCAGGTGTAAATACTCACGCCTTTTTGAAAAGGTAAAAATCTGACAGTTTCCAAGCTCTTTTTGAACTGGTTCCAGCATACTCTAGCCAGGGTCACACATACTACTTGTTGGTTTTGATTGGAATGGACCCTAATTTCCACTACTCTGGTCTTTTGACAAAAATTCAGTCATAACTCCAAAACTATCATTTCCTTCCTCTATTGTCCCTGGACCATTTTCTGAGTCTTCTCTGAGACTAGAATCATAATGCTAGTTTCAGTTGTCGGACACACCCTTTACTTCTTTTGGGTATTTATGAAGTGCAGAGAAGTCAGGTTGTAAAGATGCAGGCAAGTGAGGACTTCCTACGTGAATTAACATCTCAGCCATTCTAGTACCACTATTACTGGAATTCCTCTAGGCCTAGAATGTCACTCCCTCACCCCTTTCCAAACCTCATCCTTTAAAGGCCAACTCTATCATATCCTCCTCCAGAAAGCCTTCCTTGATCTCCAACTCCACCCCAACCCCCGTTGTTAATCAGTTTCCCCCAGTTCCAATTCAGACCTCACATACCACTTTTCTAGGACTTCCTCTGATGCGCTTAATATATATTACTTCATATCATAGTTATTTGCATAAGCAACATATTCCCTTCTACCAGACTATGAGCTCCCTAAGGGAAAAGACCATTATTATGCAATCAAAAGACTACTGGGGCCAGAGGACCTGAGTTTAAATACAGGCTTTGACACTACCTTTGTTACTTTGAACAAATCACTTAACTTTTTTGGACCTCAAGTTCCTCTTTTATTAAATGAGGGACTTGGACTAAATGAACTTGAAGGTCCCTCCCAGCCTTAAATTTATGATCTCATAGGAATCTTGAGGAGATTAGTAGATAGAGCACTGGGCCTAGAGTCAAGAAGATCTGAGTTCCAATCCAGCCACAGACACATCCTAGTTGTGTGACCCCAGGAAAGTCACTTAACCTCTGATTGCTGGATAAAATGGATCCACTAGAAAAGGACACAGCAAACCACTCCAGTGTCTTTGCCAAAGATAAATCCAAATGGGATCATAAGGGGTCAGACATGATGGAAACGACTGAATAATAACAAGGAATTTCGAATTTTCCCTCAAATCTAACTTAATGCTTTTTTATACACAATAGATACTTGAGTTTATGAAGAGTGAAGGATTTGGAGTCAGAAGAACTGGGTGCAA
The DNA here is from genome assembly GCA_023548195.1 of Bettongia penicillata ogilbyi. Taxonomy (NCBI): domain Eukaryota; kingdom Metazoa; phylum Chordata; class Mammalia; order Diprotodontia; family Potoroidae; genus Bettongia; species Bettongia penicillata. The sequence continues at coordinate 562,072 of JAJHZJ010000098.1, forward strand.
ATCTAGGCTCTTACAACTTTTATGACCTTGGTCAAGTCAACAGACTTCCCTTGGTCTGAGTTCTTTCACTGAGAAAATGAGTGGGTTGGACTGAATGATCTCCAAATTCCCTTCCATTTTGAAATTCCATGATACTGTGAATTGACACTTGAACACAATGCCTCATGTAGCAGGCTCTCATTATTATTTCTTGAATCAATGCATCAAAGTTATGTATGATGCATTTTTACAGATCTTGGAAAACAAAAAATTCTGGCATACTTTTAACACTTTAGTTATATTTGTAGTAATACAATTCATATTTCTATATGGTTTTAAAGTATAGGAAGCACTATTCTCTCTCAATTACCCTGTAATGTGGTAGTATACATATTATCACTATTAGACACATGAAGAAACTGGGACTATATGGCTTTTTTAAAGACACAGAGCTAATATGTATTGAAGGGCACACTGCAACTCAGGCCTTACAACTCTTAGGCATAACATGGCCAACTCTTCAATTTCAGCTGTACTGTTTGGGCCTAAAATTTTATTTCCAACTCTTTTCAGCATAGATAGTTTCTAAATTTGGACTTCAGGATCAGTGGAAAACTAGGGATGAGAAATTATGATAAGATTGGCAACAATGCTGGGTTTGGGGGCAGCTAGGTGGCGCTGCAATGGATAGAGCACTGGCCCTGGAATCAGGAGAACCTGAGTTCGAATCTGCTCTCAGACACTTACTAGTTGTGTAACTCTGGGCAAATCATTTAACTTTTATTGCCTCCTCTCCCCTTTCCCTCCCAAAACATAGAATGTGGGTTTGGAGTCCAAGGACCTAGGTTCAAACATTGGCTCTGCTACCTACTGCCCCATTTCTCTGGGTCTCAGTTGAACTAGATGGCCTCATAGGCCCTTCCAGCTCTAACTCCTATACACCTATGAACTTGGGTTATGACAAGTTATTCTTGAGGAGAATTATCTGGGAACACAAAACAATGAAGAGAGTTCTGGGGGCTCTTTTAATGACACAAAGTTTGGAGGAAAAGATAACATACTGGATGACAGAATCAGGATTCAAAGGGACTCCAGCAAGTACTAGAACATTGGGTTAAATCCAGTAAGATGAATTTCAATAAAGATAAATGCAAAATTTTCCATCTGGACATTAAAAGATCACCCCCATAAATAAGAGGTGAGGGGCACATAGAAAGGCAGCAGTTGTTCTGAAAAAGACCTATGGGTTTTAGTGGCCTACAAGCTCACTAGGAGCTAGTAGTGTGATGTGCAGTCAAACAAAGCTAATGCACTCTTGGTATACATTACAAGGGGCATAGCTTCTAAGGACAGGGAAGTGAAGATACCACTCTACTCCACCCAGGTCGGACCTCATCTGGAGTATTTGATTTTGGGAACCACAGTTTAGGAAGGACACTGATAAGCTGGAGAGTGTCCAGAACAGGACAGCCAGGATGGTGAAGGGCTTTGAACATGTCAGATGAGAATCAGTTGAGGAAGCTGGGTGTATATAGCATAGAAAAGAGAAGACTTGGGTACATGAGGGCTGGGTCCAAATATATGGAGTATTGTCATGTGGGAGAAGAGTTATACTTGTTTTGTTTACCACCAAAGGGAAGAACCAGGAGCAAGAGAGTTGCAAAGAGACAAATTTGGTTTAGTTGTCAGGAAAAAATCCTGACAATTAGAACCGTTCAAAAATACAGTAGCTATGCACTGAGAGGTGGTAGGTTGTTCTTTTTGGAGGTTTTTCAAGCAAAGGCCAGATGACCATTTGTTGGGCATGTTATAATGAAGTACCTTTCAGGTACGGGTTAGATTAGATGTTCACTGAGGTTTCTTCCAACTCTAAAATCTGTGATTTTGTGAGTTTTGTCCTTTATTGGAAGGATATTACCTGCTGTATACAACTGTGTGTGCTGACACCATGCTAGGGTATTTGTTCCCCATTGCCTGTCTCTGATCACTTCTTGAGTACCCTTCTTTAGAGTAACCTCAGTTTTCCTTAGAAATAGCAGAAAATCTACCAACCAGACTTGGTTCATCTTACCTTGCTTTATTGCCTCTGATGAGATCATAGTATGAGGGGCATAGAGTTCATAAAGACAACCTGCCAAGTTGATGGACTAACTTTGGAATATGGCTAGATGTTTCTTGGAAATTTGTCATTGATATTTTCTTTGTGTTTATGAAAGTTCTGAAACTGATGGTGCTGGACATGAAGCTACACCATTTAACCACAAAGCAAATCAGAATAAGAAACTTATTTAGATATTTGTTGTTATTATTAAGTCGTTCAGTTGTATCTGACTCTTTGTGACCCTGTGAACCATAGCACACCAAAGCTGTCAATGGGATTTTCTTAGCAAAGATACTGTGGTAGCTTGCTACTTCCTTCTCCAGTGAATTAAGACTAACAGAGGTTAAGTGACTTGCCCATGATCACACAGCTAGCGAGTGTCTCAGGCCAGATTTTAATTCAGGTCTTCCTGGCTCCAGACCTGGAGTTCTATCCACTGAGCCACGTAGCTGCCTCTTACTCAGATATACTCCCCTACAAAGCCATCTTTGGTTTTGGTTAAACATCACTGTTAGGCTGAATGAAAAACTGCCCTAGGTGTGGTAGTAGAGTATTGCCCAGAAACAGAAATGATGCTCAAGAGGGACACTGGATTGGTTTTGGTGCTAGACAGTGAAAATCCACAAATGAATCATATTGCATAAGAACTATATATAGCTGTCACTATATATTATATGGAAAGTAAATAGGGTATGATGAAAAGAGCACTGGACTTGAAACCAAGAGACTTGGGATCTAATCTAGGTTCTGTCATTTACAAGTCATGTGGCTTGGCCTCTTTGAGACTCCATTTCCTTATCATTTAAATGGAAATACCAATATTTGCTCTACCTACTTCATAGGATTGTTGTGAGAGTTAAGTGCAAGAATATATGGAAAATAATTTTGTAAACTGCTAATCAAATGTAAAGTAGTGGTTATTATGATTATGTTTTGCTTTACCCTATACTAGTTACCATGGGAGGCCTAGGAGAAGGAATTGGGGAATTGAGAAGTAAGAATCATATATTCATAGCACATTACAGTTGGAAGGGGTCTTAGAGTTCACCTGAGATCCATGAACCTAGGACCATGAAGTTAGATGATGGGGGAAAAAATTACATCTTGATTTCAATATAATTGGTTTCCTTGGTAACCTTACACATTTTATTTTGCATTTAAAAACATTCTGAGAAGGCATCCATAGGCTTCATTAGACTGCCAAAAGGGTCCATGACATAAAAAACATTAAGAACCTCTAATTGAGTCCAATATACAGTGTCTGCACTTGAGGAGAAATGTAGTTGTAGAGACAAGATTAATATGCACAAACTAATCAAAGAGAAGAATTAGACAGTATGTAGCTAAGTGCTAGATTGTGTCTTTCAGATTGTACATACTAAAAGCGGCAGAGGAGACAGTGATCAACAAGGTTAGAGATGAAAATTGGCTTGCCCAAGGTCACACAAGAAATTAGTATCTATTCTAGCCCATGGTAAAATTTTGAAATGGGAAAAATTTGTCTAAGTGACCTAGTCTTTTCTTTCCTTTCTATGGGATGACTGTTTCACTCTTCCATGAAAGAAGCATTATGGTCTTTCAAAAATAGTCTAAAAATGATCTCATATAATATCCTAAATAATGAGTGAATCAAAGAACAAACCATGAAAACAATTAACAGTTATTTCAAAGAGAATCATAACAATGAAACAAAATACAAAAATTTTTCGGATGCAGCTAAAGTAGTCCTTAGAGAAAAAAAACTTATTTTTGAAAACATTAACAAAACAGAAAAAAAGGCAAATAATATACTGAGATGCAATTTAAGAAACTATCAAATCAACAAATAAAGCCAAAATAAGATCCAAAGAAAAAATCTTGAAAATTTGAGGAGAAATAAAATTTTTAAAAAGCCTATAGAAATTATAAACAAAATGAAGAACTGCTTTTTAGAAGACTAACAATATTAAAAAGCTTCTAGCTGATCTGATAAAAAAGGATAAATAAAAATAAAAAGGTAAATTCATAACAGAGAAGAAATAAAAAGAACTTCCGAATCTACTATACATAATTATATAAGTGAAAAATGATTTTAAATCTTAGTAATCAGAGACTCAGAGTATCCCCCAATTCCCCCTCCTCCTTATAAATTCAATCTCTCCTTTAGAAGGATATTACTGATAATGAGACTGCATTGAATCTTCTTATCCTGGTCAAACTCCAACCCAGGCCTGAATTGATTTAATCTGCTCAGGTTTAGGTGGAGATGGATTCTTCCACCTAGGTAACCTAAGACTGGCAATGGTCTGATATGATGGGGGGCTGGTCTGATAGAAGAGATATTTCCTCTATCAGTAGGCAAAGGATGGTGGGTGATATCATTCCCTGTTGAAATGGTATTGTACCAAGATTTAGTGACCTAAGTCAAAAACTCAGGTCTTCATTTTAATATAGCCCACCTCCCAGCATGTTGATCAATCAGAGTTGATTGGCACGACTTGAGAACACCTACTCTTTAAAGGGCATATAACCCTGTACCCTCAAATCCCAAATCAAGCCAGTTCTGGACTGGCCCTCTTACTGGGATCCTAGTTCTGGACTGTAACTCTCATGTAATGTATGTCAAGTCAGTTTGAGAGAAATGAAAACATGGACACACACATCCCAATTTCGTTTGTCTCTTTCTTAGAACAGACACTATTTTAAAATCGGAATTCAACATATGCTAGCAAAAATGAGTATTTAAAGAAAATGAATGATTACCTGCAAAAATATAAAGTACCTGAATTAATCAAACAAGAAATAGAAACCTTAAACAATATATTCTTATAAAAATGAAATTGAACAAACCATAAAGGAACTGCCAAAGGAGAAAAACTCATCTGGATGAATTTATAAGTTAAGTCTATCAAATATTTGAAGAGAACTCTCAACATCTATGCTACAAGAATTATTCTCAATAACTGAAAATGAAAACACTCTATCAAAAGACTTTCAAGAGATCAGTATGGTTCTAATGCTAAACTAGGGAGGGATAAAATGTAGAGAGAGAACTATAAGCCACCATTAGTTATCAATATTGATGCAAAAAACCTAAATAAATCCTAGAAAAAAGACTACAACAATATATTAATTTTTTTTACCCTGACCAAGTCACATTTATACCAGTGATGCAAGGGTGGTTCAACCCCAGAAAAATAATTCACAAAAACAATTCATACACATAATCATATTAAGACAATATCCAAGATATCTCTACCCATTCCATCCGTACCACTCAGGCCATCCTCTTGACTCTCTCTACAAAACAAAACAAACAAACAACTTTCTAAAAGCCCCTAGAATCACCTTGGACTTTGATAAGGCAACTTTGGTTTTATCTTGCTTGGTTACAGGTCTCTAACATACTTCGAATATATCTCCAGTCACGCTATCCTCAGCACACTTTTCTAGGTCCCCAGGGAGTGTTGTGTTTGCTTTCATTTGTGTCTTTGGTGCTTAGGGCTGTGCCTGCCCCAGAGTAAGTGTTTAATAAATGCTTTGTTTGTCATTCTAACAGTCTAACCTCAAACTACATCATTATGTAAACAGAAGTAGAAAAATCCTTTAATAAAATATAGCCGGCATTTCTGCAAAAAACCCCAAAAAGTATATACTTAAACCACAAGCTAATATTATTTGCCACAAAGAAGCACTAGGAGGTTTCCTGATGTTGTGGTTGTTCATCCTTCATTCTCAGAGGACCAATGACATCACAAGGTTGATGTCTTGACTTGCCCATGATTTGGAGATGAGTGGGACAAAGCTGCATGAAGTTCTCAATCTCACCCTCTCCGCCAGAGTCACCAAAGTACAGTGGCAAGACAAAGGTCAAGATGACTGGCAATGGACCAGGATGCAATGGATGACCTTGACCTTTCTAAATTAAAGTTTTCCCCAAGTCTCAGTTTGTCTGGGGCCACGCCCATCAACCAGAGCTGGGTAAGAGTTGAGACAAAAGATGGCTCAATTTACCATCAGAAGATATCAGTCTGGGAAGGGAAAAGCCTCTGAGTTTCTTGTTGGAACAGAAAACAATTGCTATTTATACTCATTCTCAGCCGTCAGAACATTAAACAATGAACTCTAAGGGTGGAGCCAAGATGGCAGAGTAGAAATACACACATATGCAGTGTCTCCCCATGCACCCCATAAAATACCTGTAGAGAGGGACTCTCAACAAATTTTAGCAGCAGAAGTGGAGAACAACAGAGTGGAGGAGATTTCTAGCCCTGAAAGGCCCACAGGAAATGTCAGTTGTATCGGACACATGAAGTGAAGCAAGGAGCCCAGCCCAGCCTTGGCCACTCATGCACAGCTCGTGAACAGTCTGCGGGGGCAGAATCTCCAGTCTTGGAATCCCTGGTCGCAGCAGTAGCGTGTCCACAGATGCCTCAACCCACAGGTGCCAAAGGTCAGTAACGCGGGTTTTATCAGCTGGGCAAGAAGGGAGAAGGGCCTTCCCATAGCTCCAGTCTCTGGCAGAGGCCACAGAGGCCACACCAGAGAGGTGGCAGGAGTTCTCACAGCAGCCCCTACAGCAGCCTGAGACCATTGCTGGATCATAAAAACCCCTGGGGGCACTGAGGGAGCTGGTCTTTGTCTCGCACTGAATGGTGGCCCTGCCTCCACAGTTTGACTGAATCCCACCCCCCTAGTGCTAGCTTGGCGGAACTGGAGGTCAGATGCCTGTGGAGAGAAAACTCTGCTAAGATTCTGAGCACAAAAATCCTTTCTTGCACCCAGACCAGTACACACTTGATTGTGCCACCTTGGAGGAACTGATATCTTACAGGTCCCCAGAGTATACCCTACTCTTGACAAAGGACCCAAAAGTCAAGTAATTGGTTGGGAAAAATGTTGAAAAAAGGGGAAAAAATTAAACTATAGAAGGTAATTTTCTTGGTGAACAGATATCTCCTCCTATCCTTTCAGATGAGGAAGAACAATGCTTACCATCAGGGAAAGACATAAAAGTCAAGGCTTCTGTATCCTAAACATCCAAAATAAATATTCATTGGGCTCAGGCCATGGAAGAGCTCAAAAAGGATTTTGAAAATCAAGTTAGATAGGTGGAGGAAAAACTGGGAAGAGAAATGAGAAAGATGCAAGAAAAACATGAAAAGCAGGTCAACACCTTCCTAAAGGAGACCCCAAAAAATGCTGAAGAAAATAACACCTTGAAAAATATGCTAACTCAATTGGCAAAAGAGGTTACAAAAAGCCAATGAGAAGAAGAATGCTTTAAAAAGCAGAATTAGCCAAATAGAAAAGGAGGTTCAAAAGCTCATTGAAGAAAATAGTTCTTTCAAAATTAGAATGGAACAGATGAAAGCTAATGACTTTATGGGAAACAATGAAATCACAAAACAAAACCAAAAGAATGAAAAAATGGAAGACAATGTGAAATATCTCATTGGAAAAACAACTGACATGGAAAATAGATCCAGGAGAGACAATTTAAAAATCATGGGACTACCTGAAAGCCATAATCAAAAAAGAGCCTAGACATCAGCTTTCATGAAATTATCAAGGAAAACTGCCCTGAGATTCTAGAACCAGAGGGAAAAATAAATATTGAAAGAATCCACAGCTCACCTCCTGAAAGAGATCCAAAAAGAGAAACTGCTAGGAACATTGTGGCCAAATTCCAGAATTCCCAGGTCAAGGAGAAAATATTGCAAGCAGCTAGAAAGAAACAATTCCAGTATTGTGGAAATACAATCAGGATAACACAAGATCTTGCAGCTTCTACATTAAGGAATTGAAGGGCATGGAATATGATATTTCAGAAATCAAAGAAACTAGGACTCAAACCAAGAATCACCTACTCAGCAAAACTGAGTATAATACTTCAGGGGAAAAATGGCCATTCAATGAAACAGAGGACTTTCAAGCATTCTTGATGAAAAGACCAAGAGCTGAAAAGAAAATTTGACCTTCAAATACAAGAATTAAGAGAAGTATCAAAGGGTAAACAGCAAAGAGAAATCATAAGGGACTTACTAAAGTTGAATTGTTTACATTCCTACATGGAAAGACAATATTTGTACCTCTTGAAACTTTTTTCAATATCTGGGTAGTTGATGGCATTACACAAACACACACACACAGAGCACAGGAAGAGTCTAATAGGATGGGATCATATCTTAAAAAAATGAAATTAAGGGGTGAGAGAGAAATATATTGGGAGGAAAAAGGGAGAAATGGAATGGGGCAGGTTATCTCTCATAAAAGAGGCAAATAAAAGACTTTTCAGTGGAGTGAAAAAGAGGGAAGGTGAGAGAAAAAACATGAAGCTTACTCTCATCACATTCAACTAAAGGAAGGAATAAAATGCACATGCATTTTTGTATGAAAACCTATCTTACAATACAGGAAAGTGGGGGAGAAGGGGATAAGCAGGGTGGGGGGATGATGGAATGGAGGGCAGTGGGAGGAAGGAGCAATTTGAAGTCAACACTCTTGGGGAGGGACAGGATCAAAAGAGAGAATAGAAGTAATGGGGTACAGGATAGGGTGGAGGGAAATATAGTTAGTCTTACACAACATGACTATTATGGAAGCCATTTGCAAAACTACACAGATATGGCCCATATTGAATTGTTTGCCTTCCCAACGGGAATGGGTGGGGAGGGAGGGATGGGGGGAAGTTGGAACTCAAAATTTTAGGAACAACTGTTGAGTATTGTTCTTGTAACTAGGAAATAGAAATACAGATAATGGGGTATAGAAAGTTATCTTGCCCTACAGGACAAAAGAGAAGATGAGGATAAGAGAAGGGAGGGATGTTAGAAGAGAGGGCAGATTGGTGATAGGGGCAATTAGAATACTCAGCGTTTTGGGGTGGGGGGAGGGGACAAATGAGGAGAAAATTTGGAGCCTAAAATTTTGTGCAAATGAATGTTGAAGAGTTAAATAAATAAATTTAATAAAAAAAAAAAAAACAATGAACTACAGAGGCTTGGTTTTGGCTATATAGGTCATTCAATGAAAGCCAGAGGGATTTGGGTTTTTAGGTGGAGTCAAGTAGCTCCATTTAAAACACAACGGGCTCTTTAAAAGCTTGTGTTTTCAGATCTATTTCAATAAATCAAAAATGAAAACCCTGTTGGAAAAAGAACAATAAGAAGAAATAGCAGCATTCCCCAACTACTGCATGAATTGGCAGGTTAGGTCTCCAGAGTGCAGCAACTTCCACTCTCAGATAACATGGTAAAGACAGAAAATACAAAAGGTTCTCTTAAGAACCTAGTTTGCTCCTTCTCACAAATACAGTCACCATGCAAGGATAAATACAGATTAGTTAGTAAGATTCTTTCTCTCCACACTATATTTAGCATAGTTTTTGAAATACTGGTGGTACCATGAGACAAGAAAAATAAAGGCATACACGTTAGCAAATAGGAGACAGAATTATCCTACTTACAGATGATGTGATGGTTTACCTAGAAAATGCCATAATATCAGCAAAGAAATCAACTGAGATTATTAGTAATTTCAGTAAAGTAGCAGGATACACAATAAATCTACAAAATAATCAGCATTTCTATAGAACAATAACAAATCTCAGGAGGAAATGAAAGAAAGAGAAGTCTTATTCAGAATAACTACATAAATTATGTGGGATTCATTCTACCAAGAAACACTTAAGACTTCTAGAAACACAATTACAAGACAAAAAAGGTCTAAATAATTAATGGGATATTCATTGCTCATGGTTAGGCTGCACTAATATAATAAACCTGCATTCAAATTAATTTACAGGTTAGTGCTATACCAGTCAAACTACCAAGGAATTACTACATAGAGCTAGAAAAATAAGAGCAAAATTCATTTTTAGGTCTAGAATTTCAAGAAAAATAGTAAAAAATGAGAAAGAATCAAGGGGGAATAGCACTTTTAAATTTTAAACTATGTTATAAAGTAGTATAAAAATTATTTCGTACTAGTTTAAGAAAATATAGAAAAGTAGATCAGTGGAATAGATTAAGAACCAGAAATAATCCAATTCAGTAGCCTGGTGTTTGATAAATATAAGAACAAAGACTATTTAATAAGAGCTACTGGGGTAATTAGCAAGCAGGCTGGCAAAAAAATAGGTTTAGACCAGGATTATGTGTCATATATCACAATAAGTTCACAACAGATATACAACACAAATACAACAGTTCTCATCATAAAAAGAGGAAAATGGAAGAAAATAAGATCACAATTATCACTATTATGTTATATTTACTCTAAATACATTTTTGCATCTTTATGTGTATATGCTTCCTCCAAGAGAATATAAGCTCTCAGAGCTATGGTCTGTTTTGTTTTGTTTTTTGTTGTCATTCCATTTTGTGTGTGTGTGCATGTGTGTGTATTTGTATCCCTATTTCCAATCACAGTGCCTGTCATTTAGTAGGTAATAAATGCTTGTTAATTTATAAATAGAATTCTTTAAAAAAGGATAGAGATGATCATAAAAGATAAAATATACAATTTTGAGTACATAATACTAAAAAGTATGAATATAACCTAGACAACTAGGATAAGAAGAGAAAGTGTCAATTAAGGGGGAAAAAATCTTCAAATAAACTATCTAATATATATATATATATATATGTATATATATATATATATATATATATATATATATATATATATATAGAGAGAGAGAGAGAGAGAGAGAGAGAATGAGAGAGAAAATAAAGTGAAATACAAGCAATAATCATTCCCAAAATGATGAGGTCAAAGGATATGAACACAAATTTTCAAAAGAAGAATTATGAACTATCAACAGCTATTATCAAAGTACACTCCCTAAAGTTACTAAAAATCCTAGAAATAAAAATTAAAAGAGGTTTCATTTCACAACAGCCAAATTAGCAAATATGACAAAAGATGTAAATAGTTAATGTTGGAGAGGCAAGAAGGCATACTGATATAGTGTAGGCGGAACTGGGGATTGATCCAACCATTCTGAAAAACCGTTTATAATTATGAGAGAAAAATTACTAAGCTATACTTTTTGACTGATCCTACTACTGAGTAGTAGTACAGGGAAGTGAAAGACAAAAGAAAAAGTTAAATATATATATATATGTATATATATATACATATATATATATATATATATATGATTCAAAGCAGTACTTTTCATGGTAGGAAAGAAATGATAATAAAGTGAATATTCACTGATTGGGAATTTTGGCTAAACAAATTGTGGTGTATAAGAAATAAATATGAGCAATTCATAGGAGAAAATTAATAGGAAAATGCTAAGACATAAATGAACTGATTCAGAGTGAAGTTAAGTAGAACCAGGTAAACAATATACATAATAACTGTACATAAATGAAACTGTATATAAATGAAATGAACAATAAAATGAAGCAGATGCCTATATGATTATACTGTCTAATCTTGGCCCTAAGAAGAGATAAGGAAATGTACTTCTTTTTCTTTTACAGGTGAGGACTCTGAGTGAGGAGTGTGGCATAAGTTGTCAGACTTGGTTGCTATATTGTCTGGTTTTGCTTAACTGTTCTCTCTCTCTCTCTCACTCTCTCTCTCTCTCTCCTCCTCTCTCTCTCTCTCTCTCTCTCTCTCTCTCTCTCTCTCTCTCTCTCTCTCTCTCTCTCTCTCTCTCTTAGCAAGAGAAGGCTGGTAGGAAAAAGGAAGAGTTAATCCAGAGATGACAGTGATGTAAAAAAGAAAAAGCATCAATTAAACATAAAAACCCAGTTGCTTCCTTCATATTAAGGTAACAGTTATTCATAACTTAAAGTGTGACACTCCACACCTCCCAAGGGTATAAAAGCCTTAAGCTAAACACAAAGATCTGACTGAAATTTTGGGAGTAAATTAACCAGGGGGTGGGGAGAGAGAATGGGATAGAGCCTTCCTGCCATCACTGAATACCACTCCCTTTCTCCATCTGTAATTGAGCTCCTTAAGAGGGTACCTACAGTGTGGGCTGGCTATTGGGTTCAGCTTAGCATCCTTAACACAAGAACTTTTGAAATAGACATGCTTCCAGCCCAGTGTCTTCAACCATCATTTCAAGAAGCAACCCCTGTGGTGATAAAGCCTGGTCATTGCTTCTGCATGTGCTTTAACCACAGCTCCTGAAGACCCAGAAAAGGAGATTCTTGTCATCAACATTCTTAGCACTGTCAAAAACAATATCAAAAACCAATGTGATTTTATTAGTAGAATTGACATTAAAGAGGAGGTATTACCATTGGCTTTGCCACTATGCCCTCAGAACCATAGTCCTTTCTTCCATGTTTGTTGTTTCCTCCACTAGAATAAAAGCTACTGGAGAGTAGGGAAGGTGTTCCCTTTCTATTAGTGTTCCCAGTGCTTGGCACATAGTAAGCACTTTTTAAAAAGTCTTATTCACTCATTATTCATTCCCTGAAAAAATGCAATTAGTTTTGTACATTCAAAACTAAATCTAGCAATACTCTTTCTTGGGAAAATATAAAGTGAATTTGAAAATGCTGGAGAAAATGTTCATTTTCCTTATACTGGTTTTCATCTAGGGATCTCTAGGAAAGCAGTGGGAGCTGTACAGGTGAAAGAAGTCTCTGAAAGGCACAGAAACTACTCTTTGTTCTGTTGAAAGGGAAATTGCTAACCTTCTGTCACTCAAACTCTCAAAAGTAACTGACAAAATGTTGACCACCAATGGCTATCTTTGGAGAAGAGAAGACCTAGGGGAGACATAAAGTGCAAAGAATTTCTGAGAACATTTAGTTTTGCCAGATTCATGAATCCCCACTATAACATTTCTGGCAAGCAACATTCCTGGCCATCTAACCTGTGTCTGAACACTGCCCAATGAGGTAATTTAGCCTGTTTTTGGACTACTCTGATCATTAGGAAGCTCTGATCACTGATATATTCATCACCAGCAGGTGGTTCAGTGGATGGAGTGCAAGGACTGGTGGCAGGAAGACCTGAGTCCAAAACCAGCCTCAGATATTTACTATCTGTGTGACCTTAGGTAGATCACTTAACCCTCAGTTTCCTCAACTTTACAATGAGTTGGAGAAGGAAATGGCAAACTACTCTATTATCATTGTCAAGAAAACCTCAAATGGGGTTGTGAAGAGTCAGATACAATTGAAAAATAGCTGAACAACAACAACACAGCAGCAACTATACCTTTATAATGGATGGTGGTGTGGAGGGCTGGAGAGGTTGGGATAATTCTAATGCTATCATTTTGATTATCCATTCTATTGTGTTTGCTCAATAACTGCCAAAGATTGCTTCCCCAATATAATTTACCAGTTCCACTTAATATCTTCTAGGTATCATTTAACTCCACTGCATCCTGGGTCATCTCCAATCATCCTGATGAATATCTGGTCACTGGATTCAGATGGCTCTGGAGGAGAAGTGAGGCTGGTGACCTGCACAGCCCTCCCTCACTCAAAACAAAGTCAAGTGCAAGTCATGTCATCATTTCTCTGATGTATGGTCTTCTTCAGCAATGAAGGATGAACACAACAACAAGTTGATGTAAGAAATAAATACCTGTCAGTTTTAACAAAAAGAATAAAAGCATATTTACTGAGAAGATATAGTAAGAACAGTAGTATAACCATAGCTAAAACTGAAGTAAACTTGTTCTTTTACCAAGGAGAGCAGGCTCAACTTTAAGGGGTGACTATAAAATATTTCCACTACCAAGTTTACTTCTGGGTATGGCATAACCAATATATAAATCGTTCCCAGTAGCTTAGTTCAAGCAGGTTGCTTCTCAAAGCTGATTCCATCCTAGACTCCGCAGCTGGACCTCTGGTGGTTCTTCCAACCTGTCAGCAAATCAAGACATAACCCTTCTGATGCCATTGGTCCTCTTCAAAAGTGGAAGATAAAGAACGACAAAACTCACAGTCACAACCTAGTCCCTTCCATTTCTGATACTCATTTACTTAAGAACAGGACAGAAGAAACAAAAAAGGTACAGAAGAAACAGAAGCACTACTTGTCAGGTCTGGGCAGAGAAAAAAGAGAGCTAGCATTACCTTTTTAGATACTTAGAGGCTCTCAACAATTCTTTCCTCACTCAACTCAGGCTAAAGAAAGATTGTAACTTTTCCTGACTTTTTTGTATGCCTTTTTATCTAGGTGGTCCAGTCTATAAAATGTTGAACCTGGAGTAAGGAAGACTCCATATGCTTACTAGCCATGTGACTCCTCTGAGCTTCAGTTTATTCCTCTAAAACGGGGATAACAATGGCACCTACTTCCCATGGATGTTACGAGGATCAAATGAGATTAACATACATAAAACACTTTGCAAATCTTAAAGAACAATATAAATATAAACTCTTAAGATGACAACGTTGGTTTGGGACATGTTCTCCTTGAGCTCATTATGGAAATCAAAACTAGATGACTGGTTAGGACATATGACATTAATATGTTTGGGGGAAGTCTTTTCCAGCTATTAATTTGATCCCATGCCTTTCCAACAGGTGCAGCAACCACATTGAAACTCCAAATACTGCTAGCAGAACATTCACAGAAACCTACCAAGGAGCAGAGAAACAATTCAGCAATTTTTACTACACAGTATTAATAAAAAAGGACTCTAGCCAACATCTCTCCCCTTTCTGGCAGTGGTAATATATGTCATGAAGTAGAATACATACATTTCTGTCTTCATAGACTTCTATACTGCAAGGACGTATTAAGTTCTCTCTCTCACACACACACACATACACACACATACATACGTACACACACTTCTGCTTAGGAGAAAACATCTACTTTCCTGGGCTGACCTGGGCAACCTTGTCCAAATCCTTCTCCATCTCTGGCCTTAATTTCCCAATTTGTGAAATGAGGGAACTCAACTACATAATCTCCAAGGTCCATTCGTGCGTGTAGTATGCACTTAACTGATGTTTATCGAGTTGAATGGAATGGAATTTTATCATTCTTTTAAATCCCTCCAACTATAGCTTCTCTGCGGGGCCTTGTTTAGAAATGGTTGTGCTTTACATCCATCAACTTTGTTCATTGCTTGGTATAAATTGCTATCAAATACATGCAAAAAAATGCCTTGCAGTAGAAGTTGTTTGCATTTTCTATTTGGTTTTTATGTACAGGCTTTAGTCTCTGGGAACCCTGGAAGCTCACTGAGAACCCTGAAAATGAAGTGTTATAGGAACACTTGCCTTGTGCAGTCATCCTTACCCCGCGATAGGTTCCCAAAGAGCAAGCAATTTAAAATAGTATACCATCCCTTGGTTTCATTCCTGCCCTAATTGCTGTGTAATGTCTTTCTAACTTCATTACTAAGGTTATCGAAATGATTTTCTCCTGAACTACTCTTTCTTTGGAAGTGGTCATTTATGCCCCCTTTGGTGAGCAAAGGAAGTAAACTCCTCTGTACCACCTGGGAATCTGTTTGCTATGTCTGGCTATTGTCACCCTTGGGAGAAAGCCCAAGAGTGAGGTCATGTCTCTTCAACATGGAAAAGACTCAGAACGAGAGGAAAAAAAGTACAGACAGTTGAAAGAAGTGAGACTTAACACCCAAGCTATCACTATTAAATTAAACATTGCAATCAATCCTATTTTGCCATTTCCTTACCATCCTTCAGTTAAACCTTTTCATCCAGAGTTTTTGGCAGCACCTCTCCTTACTACACTGAACCACAAAAAAAGTTTAGTGGTATGCCAATCAAAAAGGGGGAAAAAAGAAATTCAAATGAAAATTTTTTTAAATTTTGAAATAATTTACTTTAAATTGTGTTAGGAGATGAGGAAGATAAGATAAATATATTATTTTGTAGTTCATACTAGTTAACTACATAATACTAGGGTAAAAGTGAAACCAAACTAAAAATACAAAGTATGATGCATTAAACATATTATTACATTGGTGAACTTGAACTCATTAGAATTTATGCCTGCTTGCTGCTGAAGGCAATATTGAGAGTGTGGGAGGGACATTTTGTAATAAAGTAAAGGGAAAGAGAATGCGAGTTTTTTCTTAATGAAACATACGTTTTTTGCTTCACACTTGGTTTTAGTCTCAAGGTTGAAATTATGAAAGAAAAGATTAATACTCTGCCAGAAACAAATTGATTAAGTAAATAATTCTTACTCTAAGCATCTTTGCTGAAAGAAATCCAAAGAGAGAAGTATTTCCCATGACTTGGTAAATTTCTCTGACACAAGCCATTTCTAGCACTATACAGAATTCCCAAAGATAAAATTCCCCAATAAGATTAAATATATTTACAGAGTTCAGGTGAAAATTCTCATAACAGTTTTGATTCATAAAATATAACAATAATCACTTTAAAATGTTGATGTATCCTGGAGGATCACTATTTTATTAATTTCTAGGTAAACTACATGTATATACTTTCCTAGATTTACCAGTTTAGTAACCCTGTCAAAAAAGGAAATGAGGTTAGTCTGGTATGACCTGTTCTTGATGAAGCCATATTGATTCTTTTTGACCACTGCTTCCTTTTCTAACTGCTCTAGATGTTTATCAACTATCTCTTCAATGATACATTCTATGATTTTGCTCAGAATCTAAGTTGAATTCATTGGCCTGTAGTTTGCATATTGACAATCCTTTCTTCTGAAAATTAGAAAATTTGTTTACCCTTCTCAGTTCTGGTGAACATGTCCCATTCTCCATCATTTTTCAAAGATTACTGGTTCAAAATCAAGGTACTGAATCAATTCAGTACCCTGGGATGTAGTTTATCAAGGGGCTTGAATAAATCAAGGGAATCAAAGGCATCCTTTTGATCTCTTCCTACATATCTTCAGTTTCAACTTCCTATTAGCCATTTTTGTTCTTTCTTTTCAAGACCAAATAACTTTCTCCTTGGCAGAGAAGATAGAAACAAAATAAAAGGTGAGCATCTCTGCCTTCTCTCTTTCATCTGCTATCAACATTCCATTTACTCTGAGCTACAACTTGTCCCTTCTTTGAGTTCTTCTCCTTTCCTCAATATTACAGCAACACAAACCCAAACTTCTTTTCCAGTCTTTAGTTTTACCTGTCACTCTCAGCTTGTTCTAACTTTACCGTTTCTGACATTTTTTGTAGGACTGTGACATGATGGATTAGTCATCCTCCATTAGTTGCCCTTTCTTCCATCTTCCCTACATGCCTTTTATAAATCTAAATTACTCAGTGAGTTTCCTGTGCATCCATATTGGTTGCTTTAGATAACCTTCCTTTTTTCTCCTCATCAGAATAATTTCTCTTTATGTCTTCAGAATTTAATTATTAAGAGCTTAAATCTTCCTGGACTAACTTTCTCTGCAATCAGTCAATAGGAGTTTATTAAATGTTTGTTATGCACCAGGCTCTATAAAGTTTTTAGTCTATGAGTCTATATTTTTTTCTCTGAACCCCTTGAAATCTTCTTTCTCTAACTTGAGGGAGAAATCATTCTATTTCTCTAGCAGTATGTTTTTCTCTATCATCAACTTTAAGATGGAGTAGTCATTTCTCTTTGCTTGGAAGGTTCCCATACTTTCCATTAATTTCTTTTTTATTGGTGAGAATATAATCCAGAATATAAGTGTTTATGTTTTCTCTACCTTTTGCAGGTTGAAATAATCATTCTATCCATGAAATAATTAGCTGATATGTTATGATGCCAGAGAGAGAGAGAAGGAGAGAGAGAGAATGAGTGAGAGAGAGAGAGAGAGAGAGAGAGAGAGAGAGAGAGAGAGAGAGAGAGAGAGAGAGAGAGAAAGCTATAGTAGAAATTCAGATGCTCGTAATTCTCCATCATTACTAAAACTCTTATGCTAGGCATGTGATCTATTTCCCATGCTGGGCATCTCTTTCTCTTCCTATCCATGTGGTCTCAAGTATACTCTGATGACAAACATCACCTCTACTTTTCTTTTCATTGATCCTCATCTAAATGCTCTCCACTGTGCTTCCACCCTCTGCCTGGTTCCTAGATTTCCTTATGTGAAAATATCTTCTTAATATAATGCTACCCTGTCTTTTCTGTCTCTTTTATCTATTCAGTTCCTTTTGAATAAATAATTTGAGAAGAGTCTGGCCAAGGGGGCTACTTAAAAGGAAGAAGACGGCCCAGATCCCATATATCTATTCCAGCAAAAACCTAAAAATCATGCCATACTGAATGTGTTCATCCTTCATTGCCAAAGAAGACCATGCTATCAGAGAAATGATGACATGACTTGCACTTGACTTTGTTTGGAGTGAGGGAGGGCTGTGCAGGTCACCAGCCTCACTTCTCCTCTGGAGCCATTGGAATCCAGTGACCAGATATTCATCAGGATGATTGGAGATGACCCAGGATGAGGCAATTGGGGTTGTGACTTGCCCAAGGTCACATAGCTAGTGAGTGTCAAGTGTCTGAGGTGAGATTTGAACTCAGGTCCTCCTGACTCCTTTACTGCTGCTCTATCCACCATACCACCTAGCTGTCCCACCATCCGGAATAATGACCACCCAAATGATCAAAGAAATTCAATTAGAACCTCTTACAAGTAGCTTATTCTACCCCAGAACTGCACTAAATGTTAGCTAGAACCCCACTGGCAACAGGAAAGGGGCCACATCAGAAAAGCAGTTCCATGGCAAGCAAACAAGTTGGTAGTCTTCTAGTATGAGCAAAAACTTGCCAAAGAAACCAATAGCCTGAAAAGTTCTGTATCCTCAGGCAGAAAGAGCAGAGGACTCTCCTGAAAAAGTTGAAGGTTGGTTGAAAATGCACTGACTGAACCTTAAAAGCAACCAGAACTGGTAATAACTAGTCCAGCTGAGATAGTGCTCATACTAGGACATTCCAGGCCCAGGGAATCTACAATATACATATAATTGTGTCCTGAGACATCATAAATGGCCCTGAACCTTAAAGATATAAAAGGGGAGACTAACCCCAGGAGGTGGAGGTCAGCATAGGAACCCATGTGACCCAGACTGAGATTTTCCAATCCCACCTAAAAGTATAGCAGGGGTGTACACTGGCCCTGGAACAAGGCCCCAATTTAGAAACGATGACTGTAGAAATGAATCTACAGAAGACACCATCCACTAGAACTATAATAGATCCAAGGCTACTAAAAATGCATTCTAAAAGGAGAGAGTAACTGTACAACAACTATAAGCAGAGACTCAAAGGAAAAATGGATTTTTCACAAGGACTATGTGAATATCTAGATTCCTAGGAGAACTGAAGAGATAAGAAATTAAATAAAAGATCTTGAGAAAGAATTGGAAGGAGAATCAATAGCTTTGAAAAGAAGGTAAATCTTACCCAAGTAATGAATTCGCTGAAACTTAGAATAGACAAAGAGACATCAATGATGTACAAGACGATAAGAAATCAAAAAGACACAACCAAAAGGTAAAAATAGAAGAAAGCATAAGATATCAATTATCAAAAACAACTAAAGTAGAAAACAAGTCAAGGAGATATAATTTCAGAATTATCAGACTCACTAAAAGCCATAATTTAAACAAATCTTGGATACTCTATATCAAGAAATCACAAATTTAAAGTCAATTTTTATTAGAACTAGAGGGCAAAGTAAATAAAGAAAAAATTCACTGATCAGCCTTCTGAAAGAAACCCCAAAAGGAAGTATCCTAGAAACATTATGGTCACAGGCAAAGTCTAGAGCTGCCCAATCAAAGAAAAATAATGCAAGCATCCAGAAAGAAAGAGTTCAGGTTCCAAAGAACCATAATCAGTATCACCAAACCACTGGGAGATTAAATAAAAAGAGATTTTGAAATACAACATTCCATAAAGCAAAATGACATAGACTTAACAACGAAGAATAACTTATCCCACAAAGTTGAGCATAATCCTATATAGGGGAAAAATGGATCTTTAACAAAGTAAAAGACTTTCTAGCATTCCAAATAAAAAGACCAGAGCTGAATAGAAAATTCAAATATAAGAGTCAACAGAAACCTAGAAGAATACAATTACTGAGCAACTGGAAGGGGGCACATGGTGATAAAAGGCTAGCATTCTAATAGGGGAAGAAGAAACTAGTGTCTTTTTAAAACCTTAATGTTTTCAAATGGTATTGAAAGAGTTAAATAAGAAAAATAGAGAATGGAGGGGTGACACTAAACGTGTATCACCCCGTAAGCTAGTACGGTAAGTAAGGATATTGTTGTTTGTCCTTCATTCTCGAAGGTGGTGCCATAACTTGCAAGAGAATTTAATTTAAGTGAGGAAGGGCTTTGCAAAGTCACCAGCTTCACTTTTATAAGTAGCCAATGTAAGATAACAATAAATATGAAATACAAATTAAGAGTAGAAAGGGGTACATAGAAGCCACTGCCAAAAGCTGCCTCCTAAATTAATTAAGACCACATCCAGAGATTACATGCTAAATTAGGAGAAGCCAATTGACCCCAGTAATGGCCCCTCAGTCTGTAAGTGGCAAATAAGCTCCAGACATGCTCAGTAAAATCCAGGAAAAGGTTATGCTAATTAGAGAACCCCAAGGTGACACCTACAACTTTGAGATGATATTGATATACTGATCAATTAATCCCAAGGTTAACATAGTTAAAAATTAGGTCACCCTCCCCACTACAACTCTATAAGAATGGGACTCCAAAACCCTGCCCCTAGAGTACTTCTCCACTTGCTACAGGTTTATGCTGTCCAAGTGCTCCCAAATCCAATGTGCAGTTATATAACTAATTGTATGTACTCCCCTCCTTCTCCCATCTATTTCCTGGGATGTCTGCCTCTTGTACTCTCTGTACATTATTAAGGTATTATTGAGGCATTATTTCTCCTGGCAAGTTACCAAAGAATGGGGCTTCCTTGCCCTGACCCAACCAGGGACCTTTTTCATGGCCTTTTTCCTTAGGATATAAACCTGGGCACCTAGGATAGGACTTAATTTACCTGCCATTACATCTCTAGCTTGGAGAGCATTGCACTGTGAACCCATTAGTTGTGAACCCACTAGTAGAAAGGAAAGGCAAGCAAAAGAACTTCATGCCCCACTCCCTCCTTGCTCCACACCCCCTGGGAACCTTCCCCCTTGGTTGGGTCTTTTTAAATATATTTGTTATTTATTTTTAATATTTCTTTTTAAATGTTCATCTCCAGATTCTCTTCCTCTTTTCTACTCTCCCCACCTACTGAGAAGTTAACAATATGACATCAATTATACATGTGAAATCATGGAAAACATGTTTTCATATTAACCATATTGCAAAAAAGCAAAAGAATGAAGAAAGCAAGAGAAGTATAAAAGAAGTCAATAGGCATTCAGAGTACATCAGTTCTCTTTCTGGAGATAGACAGCATTTTTTCATCATGCTGAAACTTGCTGTTAAATCATTTTTCAGTCACGTCTGACTCTTTGTGACCGTATTTGGGATTTTCTTGTCAGAGATACTGGAGTAGTTTGCCATTTCCTTCTCCAGATCATTTTGCAGATGAAGAACTGGGTTAAAGGCTACTAAGTTTGTGAGGCTGGATTAGAACTCATGAAGATGAGTCTTTCTGATTCCAATTCCAGTGCTCTATCCCGCTGCCCTTTTCATAGTGAGTCTTTTGAAATTGTCTTAGATCACTATTGATCAGAGTAACCAAATCTTTCATAGCTGATCATCAGGGGCATCTAGGTGGTGCAGTGGAGAGAGCACCAGTGAAGGAGTGAGGAGGACCTGAGTTCATATCTTACCTCAGACGCTTGATACTCACTAGCTGTGTGACCTTGGGCAAGTCACTTAACCCCAATTGCTTCATCCTGGGTCATCTCCAGTCATTTGATGAATATCTGGTCACAGGATTCAGATGGCTCTGGAGGAGAAGTGAGGCTGGTGACCTGCACAGCCCTCCCTCACTCCAAACAAAATAAAGTGCAAGTCATGTCATCATTTCTCTGATAGCATGGTCTTCTTTGGCAATGAAGGATGAACACACATGAACACACACAGATGGTCATCATTACAACATTGCTGTTGCTCTTCATGAGTATTTTCCAGTTCTCACTTCATTTTTTTTGCATTAGTTCATATAGTTCTTGCCATATTTTTTCTGGAACCACACCCTTTGTCATTTCTTATAGTACCACAGTACTCTATCAGAATTGTGCCACAAATTATTCAGTCCCAGTCGATGAGCATCCCTTCAATTTCCAATTCTTTGCCACCACAAAAAGCTACCATAAATAGTTTTGCACATATAGTTCATTTTCCTTTTTCTTTGATCTCTTTGGAGTATAGACCTAGTAGTGGTATTGCTGGATCAAAGAGTACGAACAGTTTTATAGCCCTTTGGTCACTGCAGATTGTTCTCCAAAATGGTTAGACCAGGTTACTACTCTAATAGCAGTTTGTAAATGTGCCTATTTTCCCTCATCCCCTCTAGTATGTATCATTTTTGAAGGTGTGAGGTGGTACTTCCGAGTTATTTTAATTTTCCTTTCTCTAATCAATAGTGATTTAAAGCGTTTTTTTCATATAACTATAGATAACTTTTATTTCTTCATCTGAAAACTGCCTGTTCATATCTTTTGACTATTTATCAATTGTGGGATGACTCTTATTTTTATACATTTGACTCAGTTCCCTATATATTTGAGAAATGAGCTCTTTATCTGAGAAACTTGTGGTATTTTTTTATATTATTTCATTGTCTATGATACATTTCAGCAAAATGTAATTTTCCTGATTCTCTTTGAATTAGGTCTAATTTTGCTTTTGTTTTGTCTGAGATCATGATTGCCACTTCTGCCCTCTTTACTTCAGTTCCAGCCCTTCACTTCAACTCTGTGTGTGTTTTTCTGTTTCAAGTGTCTCTTATATACAACATCTTGTTGGATTTTGGTTTCCAATCCATTCTATTATTTGTTTCTGTTCTATGGGTTAGCTCATCCCATTTACATTCACAGTTAGGATCACTAACTGTATTTCCCTCCATCCAGTTTTCCTCTATCCTTCTATGTTTTTATCCTGTCTCTCCTTAAAAGTCTGTCTTGCTTCTGATTACTGCCTCCCCTAATCTGCCCTCCTCCTTATCAATCCACCATATCTCTTATCCCCTTCCTCTCCTACATCTCTATTAGGTAAGGTAGATTTCTATACCCAGGTAAGTGTGTATATATATTCTTTCCTCTTTGAACCAATTATTATGAGAATGAGGTTTAAACATTATCTGTCCCCCATTTTTCCATCCACTCTAAAAGCTCTTTCTTACAAACCTGTTTTATATGAGAAAATTTGTTCCATTCTACCTCTGTTTTTCCCATTTTCCTAGTGCACCCCTTTTCCTCACCCCTACATTCTTTATTTTTTTTTTGGAGATCATCCCAGCATAATCAACTCACACCTATTCTGTTTGTCTATGCAGACTTGTAACTGCCCTAATAATGATAAAGTTCTTAGGGGTTACATATATTATCTTCCCATATAGGAATTTAAGTAGTTTAACTTCATTGAGTCCCTTTTGATTACTTTTTCTAGCTTATCTTTTTATGCTTCTCTTGAGTCTTGTGCTTGAATCTCAAATTTTCTTTTCAACTCTGGTCTTTTCATCAGGAATTCTTGAAAGTCCACTATTTCATTAAACATTCATTTTTCCCCCTAAAGAATTATACTTAATTTTGCTAGGTAGTCTATTCTTTTTTTGTAATTCTATAACCTTTGCCCTTTGGAATATCATATTCCAAGTCCTTAATTTCTTTAGCATGAAGCTGATAAATCTTGTGTGATCCTGATTGTGATATCTGAATTGTTTCTCTCTTCTTGCTTCCAATATTTTCTCCTTGATCTGGGAGTTCTGGAATTTGGTTATAATGTCCTGGGGAGTTTCCATTTTGGGGTCTCTTTTAGGAAATGATTGGTAGATTCTTTGAATTTCTATTTTGCCCTTTGGATCTAAGACATTAGGGCAGTTTTCCTTGAGTATTTCTTTCTTTTTTGCGAGGCAATTGGGGCTGTGACTTGCCCAGGGTTACACAGCTATAAAGTGTCAAGTGTCTGAGGTCAGATTTGAACTCAGATCCTCCTGATTCCAGGGCTGGTGCTCTGTCCACTGTGAGACCTAGCTGCCCCTTCCTTACTAATTTTGTGAAATATGATATCTAGGCTTTTTATTGATCATGGCTTTCAGGTAGTCTAATAATTCTTCAAATATCCCTCCCGGATCTATTTCCAAGTCATGTTCTTCTGATGAGATATATAACATTTTCTTTGATTTTTTTCATTCTTTTGACTTAATTTTATTGTCTTTGAAGTCTCATAGAGTCATTAGCTTCCATTTACCCAATCCCAATTTCTAAGGAATTATTTTCTTCAGTAACCTTTTGTATCTCTTTTTCATTTGTCCGGTTCTGATTTTAAAGGAGTTCTTTCCTTCAGTGAATTTTTATGTCTCTTTTACCAAAAGGCAATTTTGTTTTTAAGGTCATATCTTCTTCAGTATTTTGTCTGCCTCTATTACCAAACTGTTCATTCCATTTTCATAATTTTCTTTCATCATGCTCAGTTATTTTTCCAATTTTTTCTCTACCAGTCTTATCTCTTTCTTTAACTTTTCCAGGAATTCATGCTGGCCTTGGGTCAAATTAGCTAGCAGTTTTCTTTGAGACTTTGCTTGTAACTGTTTTTATATTGTTGTCTTTTAAGTTTATGTCCTTGTCTTCTCTGCCACTGTAGAAGCTTTTTATGGTCAAGTTCTTTTGTTGTTGTTATTTTTCTAGACTGTTTCTTCACTTTGAACTTTATATTAAAGTCTGGTTCTGCTTATCTGGGGGTGGGGAGGCACTGTACCAAACTTCAGGCTTTTTCACATTGCTATTTTCAGAGATGGTCCCAAGGGTTTGCAAGTTTTTGGTGCTTCCAAGGTGGTGTCATCCTGGGAGAGGTGTGGTCACTGTTTTCCTGGTCTATGTTCTAGTCTTTTCCAGAAAGGCCCCTTCCTCTCCTACATCCACAAATACTAGTACTGCTCCTCTTGGCCCTAGCTGGTTGGATCTCAATAAAACAGGATGGAATGGTTCTGTTCTGATGGTTTTAAGAAGAGAAAAAAAGGAAAGGTAAAAGGAATATGTTAGTATGGGAGGAAGAAAGAGAGGAATTAAATTTTCTTTTCTCATAATTAGAGAAGAGTATACAATATGGGGGAAGGAGTTAGAGGAGAGGGATTCATATAAACTTTACTATTATCTGAACTAGACAGAGGAGGATTAAAAACATACACACAACATTTGGCACAGAAAATGCGTCAACTTCAACAGAGAAATAGGCAAAGACTGGGAGAGGGAAGGATAAGAGGGAAAATAATATTGGTAGGTTATAGTTGCAAGCAAAACAAACTTCCCGATCCTTACAGAAAGATTAAATTATATGGTGATGCAGAAGAGGGATAGGAGGAGCGAGGATGGAAGAGGAAAAGAGAGACAGACAGACAGAGACAGAGAGAGAGGAGCTATTGGTATGCTTTAAGAAATACACAGTGGAGAGCAGAAGGAATTTTGTAAGGAAGCACAGACAGGGAAGACAAATTTGAAAGCAAAATATTAAATTCATTATATATTGGTTTTCAAAAGTTAGTATAGAATTGAGATTAATGATTTCATACACAATTTTCTCTTTATCTTCTTCTCTGTATACAAAAATGCTCATTTTTTGGTGTTTATTAAGTTCAGAATAAAAAATTAAATTTAAAGAAGAAAGGGATATAATTTTAGTTGATACAAAGAGAGACACCATAGGATATTGGCTAGAGAATTGTCCTCAAAACCAAGGATAATTTGATTGAAATATCACTGCTGATCCATCCTGGTTGCATGACACTGGATAAGTCACTCAACCTCTTAGTACTCTGGTCAGGTCTATAAGACTGGAAATTGCAGAAAAGGTACAACATGCATTGGTAGAGGGTGTTTCCTTTTCTGGGAGTTCACATCCCAGTGAAATCATAGGTCAAGTCCCTGTACCTAAATCTGAGTAAGTCACTTCCCCTCTTGGGGTTTTAGTTTCCTTCTTGGTAAAAGTAAAGAGAATGAACCAGATGATCTCTAATGTTCTTTTGAATTATAGTTTCTATAATTCTCAAATAAGGTGAAATTCTAACTTATCCATTTATAATATCATCATAAACAAAGGATGCTTGCCTGAATAGAGGTTAGAGAAAAATCAAAGAGTACAAATGCTGGATCATAGGATTTAGAGCTGGAAGGGACTTTAGAAATCATCTAGTCCTAAGAGCATGAAATGACTTGTTCAGAATCATGCAAGTAACAAGTGATCAATGCATAACTGAAGCCCAGGCCATCTGCCATTCTATTTTTTTTATTGTAATAATAGCCAATGTTCCTCTAACACTCTCTAGGGGAGAGGGTCTCTGGATTTTAGACAACCTACCTTGCTTCTCGAGACAGAAAGATCCTCAGAATGGGGACAGTCAATGAATTAAGCTCCCCTAGCTTGATAGAAATATTCACCTCCCTTGACTTTCATTTCAACTTCAACAAAGAACCTGATGTTTGCAATTGGTTTGGTCAGTGGATTTACCCCCTAGGAGGAAGTGACTTGAGCAAATAGATCACTGGCACTGGTTCTTGGCCAGGAATATCTCCTATTATAAATGAATTCAATGGCATTCTGGCTTACAAACCAGCTTCTTGTGAGTTGTTTCCAATGTATTAGTTTTCTAGAGCTTGTTCACCCCAGGTGAAGTGATAAAATTGAGTTTCTGAACCTGTGAAGTTTCGAAACAGACCTTGGGTACTTAGTGACCCTGTAGAGGTACAGCACTCTGTGAGTCTTCACCTAAGCAGTTAGCCAGCTTTTGTCTCTTTCCCTTTTTTAACACTATCTTCGGAAGATTGGACTTCTATCTTGACTATTTTTTACCTATAACACTGGCCATTATAATATGATATCCATGGGAAGATTTAATGAAAATCAAAGAAATCCACCTCGCTACATTTCTTAGTGGAAGATCCTTCTTTCTACATTTTAAATGAGAAGGAAAACGTATACTAAGCACTTCAGAATGAAAAATAACATTTATAAAAGATAGTGCATATGGTGTACTGGGAAAAACTACTTGATGTCCCTTCCAGCTCCCAAATCCCATGATCTGAAATGTTTTATGTACATTAGTCAAAGGCTGCTTGTATAGAGACCTTTGTACTTTGTGAAAGAGATATGTTTCTATAAAGCTAAACGTGAACAGAATTGTTATAAATCCCATTGTTCCTCTTGTTAAAGGAATCTGATGGTGAATAATTTTAGAGAGTGACTAATCATCTATGAATTCTTTCCCAAATGTGAATTCTATTACTGAGCGTTTGCTTGAAACAGGGTTAGACTCTTATTTTGTGGACGATAAACTGCCGGAGATTGAAGTCCCCAAAGCTGATAGCAGGGTATAGGGTAGAGAAAAAGACCATAAGCTAGTTAAGTCATTGAGAAAGTTTGGAGAATGACCTGGAAGTTAGTAAGCAACAAACATGAAGAGAAGTTGGGAAAAACAGATTTGATGGATTTTAAATTTCAAGGGAGAAAGGTTATGAAGGGATTATGATGGACAAATAGTCTGGAAGCAGCGGTAGAACCAAGGAATATGGCAAACCCACTGTCTCATCCTGTGAGTCATGCCAAGTGAGAAAACAAATGGCTTCCAAGGGAGAAGTTGCCAAAGCCAACATGTATTCAGGGCAGAAACAGTCAATAAACTTTTATTAAGTGCCTACTATGTGTCAGTCACTTTCCTAAGGGCTAGACATACAAAAAAATGTAAAAGATATCCTCTGTTCTCTAGAAGCTCACAGTCTAATAGAGGAGACAGTACAAAAACAGCTACACACAAACAAGATACATTCAGGATAAGTTGGAAATAATTAACAGAGGGAGAGCACTAGCTTTCCTAGTAAACAGGAAAAGCTTCTTGTAGAAGTAGGGATTTCAACTGAAATGTGAAGAAAGACAATACACTGTACTATACAGAGTACACTGAGGAGGGAGTAAGTTATAAGAAGACTGGAAAGGTAGGAGTGGGCCAGGTAGTAAAGGGCTTTGAATTCCAAACAGACAGTTTGATATTTACTCCTTGAGATTATGGGGAGCCAATGGTTTTTGAAGGCAAGGGAGATGTGACATGATCAGACCTGAACTTTAGGAAGATTAACTTGACAGCTGAATGGAGGATGGGTTGGACTGCGGAGAGACTTGAAGGAGGGTAACCAACCACCAGGCTATTGAAATATTCCAGGCATGAGCTGAAGACTTGCACAAGGGTAGTGGCAGTATCAGAGGAGAGAAGCATGTGAGTGATGCTACAAAGGTAAAAATCAACAGTACTTTGATATGGGGAGTAAGAAAGTCAGGAGTCAAAGATAACACAGATATCAAAATCCTACATGATAGGGACAAATAGGAAAGTTGGAATAGGGAGGGCTTGGGGGGGGGAAGATAATGAGTTCAGATTCGGATATGTTGAATTTAAGATGTTCACAGGACATATAATTTAAGATGTCCAATAGGCAGCTGAAGGTTAGGAGAGAGGCTAGATATGGATAAGTAGATCTAAGAACCATGAACATAAAAATAGTGGCTGAATCCATAAGAACTGATAAGATCACCAAGTAAAATAAAGTAGAGGGAGAAGAGAAGAAGGTCCAGGACAGGGCCCTAAGGGATACTCATCATTTACATTTCAATTAAAGTGGAAATTGTTAGAGAAAATTGTTATATTTTGTTTATGAAATTTAAAGTGAAAATTGTTAGAGAAAAATTTCAAGAACGAAAAGTTTGTCAAAAAGTAAGGCGGGGATTCCAAAGGACACACTGGCATGCTTTGAGAGCTTGTGTTGGAGTGGGCTTGGGGAGGAGCAGAGCTGATCCTCTCTGGCTTTCCTACCTGTATGCCTTTGTTCACAATGCCCTCCTTCTTCCTCTTTGCCTTGAACATCATAACTTGGCATTGGCGATCATTTACAACTATATTCCAACTACAAAGCACGATACAAATACAGGTACCTAATATTTGGCATTCACAATGGGATGATATACATTAGAGCATACAACTAACATGACACATAATATCCCCAATGCACTGTATGCAGCTATCAAATACACAGATGCAAAACATCACACACACATGTATCAATAGTATATATATGGCATACTATCATAAATAGCAAAGACATGTACCATACAAGGAGATAGTTATCACATACCTTAATAACCAATCAAAGAGTGCAGAGTATCACAGAATACAATATCAGACTCAGCTACCAGGTAATACTTGAATTGAATTGTTCTCTCTCTGAGCTGAATGGAGTTCTCAACTTTTCATGTCCCCTCTGGTCATCAGAAGCCAATCAAAGTCTCAGCTTTTTACCTAAATAGTAGCCAGATACTATTGTCTCTCACTTCTGGGGAAGAGCATCTTTTTCTACTTGAACACAATGACTCCAAAGTCACCACCCTTGATGTTGTCCTGCATCAATTATCCCAAGTTCTAATCTAAGTTATGAAAATATTAAAAATCATAATTGTTATAATTATCGTGACTCTACCTCTATCCATTGGAATACTTCACTGATTCAATTTCTCTCCTTTATGCCCAATGAACTTAAACAGACAACATAGGGATGACTGAAGTTTTAATATATTTGAAGTTAAATAGATGCAGTTTCTTACTCCCCAATAAGACAGTCATTGTTACCTTTTCCTATCTTTACTTCCCTTTCTTTGACCTTCTCTTTCATGCGGGAAAATCCCCCTCAGTCCTCCATTGAGTATGAAGGAAGGTAGAGAGTCTTAAAACATTTCTCAGTGAAAAGGAAGGAGAAGCAAAAACTCTTTGCAGGTCCCCTAAACCAATTGCTGGACAATATTTGTAAGATTCTACATTTAGAGACAGAATGGATCTCAAAGGCCAATTAGTCTAACTGCCTCATTTTATGGATGAAGGAACTGAAGCCCTGAAAAATGAAGTGACTTACTCAGTCACACAGTCTGAAACCAGGTTCTCCAACTACACGATCAGTTCTTTTTTCCACTGTAGCTGTTTCCCTGGGCTTCATTGTAGCTTGTGGTCTACAGCAGGCTCTGGAAGATAACTGAGTCATTTTTTCCATTTGAGACAAGGCTTAGCCCTGCACAATTATGCCGTTGTCTTTTCTTCTATTATGCTGTTGGTATCTCAATTAAACTCTGAAATTCCAGTGAAAAAGATAGAAAAGCTGAAAAGCATGCTCGTTCTCCTTTTATATGTTTTCTATCATACCAGAGAATCTAATTTTCTCAATAGACAATAGGTGACTGTCTTCATGGGGAGTCAACCATTCTCTGGGGCTATCTGCAAATGAGAAAGTTGCTCAATATTTCAACTACTTGGTACGGGGTGACTTTCCATCAGTTGGTTAGTTTGTGTATTCCATATACAGGGAGACTCCTTAGCAGAGCTCTATCACCTTTCTGAAGTTCTTCACAACCAGTTCAAGTATTATATTGTGTTTGTATCTCTCAGCTTTTCTGACATGAGGGCATAATGAGGAAGGAAATCTCCTTCGCTTGATTTCTCGACAAATAGACATGCCAGATGTGTCTCTACATCTCTTCCATCTCTGGAGACTACAAAATACAAGTCTAAAGGCAAACACAGTTGTCCCAAAAGTTAACAGGTATGGTATAAAGCCTTTGATAACATTCCTAGTATTGTCATATGTATGTAGGAGAAATGTTACATGTTGAAATCGATGACTCCCTTGGGATATTATATTATAGTCCTCTTTTTTAAAGATATTTTTTCCAATTACATGTAAAAAAATTAACATTCTTTTTCTTCTAATTTTGATTTTCAAATTCTCTCCTTTCTTCTCTTTCCCCCTCATTGAGAAGGCAAACAATTTGACATAGGTTATATATGTGTAGTCATGCAAAACATATTTCCATATATTCATGTTGTGAAAGAAAATACAAACTAAAAAAACAAGAAAAATAAAAGTTTTAAAAAATATGCTTCAATCTGCATTCAGACTCCATCAGATCTTTCTCTGGAGGTGAACAGAATTTTTCATCATGAGTCTTTTGGAATTATCTTAGATAACCATATTACTGAGAATAGCTAAGTCATTTACAGTTGATCATCATATAATATTGCTGTTACTGTATGGCATGTTCTCCTGTTTCTACTCACTTCATTTTGCATCAGTTTATATAAGTCTTTCCAGGTTTTGCTGAAAGCACCATGCTTTTCATTTCTTACAGAAGCATAGTATCATTATCATAAATCACAACTTGCTCAGCTATTCCCTCAATTTCTAATTCTTTGCCACCACAAAAAGAGCTGCTATAAATATTTTTGTACATAAAGTTTCTTTTCCCTTTTTATGATCTCTTTGGGATACAGACCTAATAGTGCTATTGCTGGATCAAAGGGTATGCACAGTTTTATAGTATATTGAGCATAGTTCCAAATTGCTCTCCAGAATGGTTGGATCAGTTTATAACTCCACCAAAAATGTATTAGTGTTCCAATTTTCCCATGTCTTCTCCAATATTTGTCATTTTCCTTTTCTGTCATAGTAGTCAATCTGATAGGTATAAGGTGGTACCTTAGAGTTGTTTTAATGTGCATTTTTCTAATCAATAGTGATTTAGAGCATTTTTATATGACTATAGAGAACTTTGATTTCCTTATCTGAAAACTCTTTCATATTTTTTGATCATTTCTCAAATAGGGAATAATTTATATTCTTACAAATTTGAGAACTGAAGCCTTTATCAAAGTAACTTAATGTAAACTTTTTTACAGTTTTTCATTTTCCTTCAAATCTTGGCTGCATTGGTTTTGTTCATGCAAAACCTTTTTAATTTAATGTAATCAAAATTATCCATTTTATATCCTATAATTCTCTTTGTCTCATAAATTCTTCTCTTATCCATAGATCTAACAGGTAAAATATTCCATGGCTCTCTAATCTGTGTATGGTATTACTCTTTATGTCTAAATCACATACCTATTTTTACCTAATCTTGGTAAATGGTATGAGATATTGATCTATGTTTAATTTCTGTCAAACTGTTTTCCAGTTTTCCCAGCAGTTTTTGTCAAATAGTGAGTTCTTGTCCCAAATGCTTGGATCTTTGTGTTGACCAAACTCTAGATTACTATTTGGACAGCTAAGTAGTAAAGTGGGCAGAGCATTGGGCTTAGAATCAAGAAGATTCATCATCATGAATTCAAATCTAGCCTCAGACACTTACTAGCTGTGTGACTCTGGATAAATCACCTTATCCTGTTGGCCTTTAGTTTCTCATCATTAAAATGAGCTGGAGAAGGAAATGGCAAACTGCTCCAGTATCCTTGCCAACAAAATCTTAAATGGGGTCACAAGGAGTCGGACATGACTGAAATGACCTAACAGTGACAGCAAAATTACTATTCTTCAAAGTCCATCTCAAGTACAACGAAGTGCCTAAGAAGGATGGTCTTCCCTGGAACATGTCATATACTGCTTTATATTACTGTTATTTGTTAATGTGTCTTATCCCTCTATTAAGAGGCAGTACAGCATAATGGATAGAGTTCAGGAATGAGAAAGACCTTGGTTCAGATTCAACCTTTGGGACTAGCTGTGTAGTCTTGGGCACGTCATTTAACCTCCCCAATCTGTAAAATGGGAAAGCAGTTATTGTGGTACCTGACTTGTTGTGAGATTTGAATGAGATAATCTATGTAAAAATCCCTTGCAAACTTTAAAGTGTTATGTAAATATCCATTATATTATTATTAAAATGAGGCACTTGTGCTAGGTCTTCTATGGGGTGTCTTTCATATTTAATG
Source organism: Bettongia penicillata ogilbyi (assembly GCA_023548195.1). NCBI lineage: Eukaryota > Metazoa > Chordata > Mammalia > Diprotodontia > Potoroidae > Bettongia > Bettongia penicillata. The sequence goes on from JAJHZJ010000098.1 coordinate 594,991, forward strand.
TTCTACCTCTACCTCTTAGAGATAAACTAGCAAGGGTCAGAACAGTGGCCACTTGTAAACCATGCCTGAAGGGATAACAATTTGGTGCAGGAACTGAGCCAGGGTCAGAGTTAGGACCAAGCTCCAGGGAAAAATCATTTACAGGCTCACAAGATTTATTTACAACTTGAAAAGACCTTCAAGGTCTCTTACTGACTCCAGTTCTTTTATTTTACTTATGAAAAAAAGTAGAAGAGCTGAGTAGAAAAGCCGAATGTCTTTGCTGAAGGTAGCACAGGTAATAGAGAGTAGAGCTTGGTCAGCTCTTTTGGCCTCAATTGCAGGTTTTCTCCTGGGCAATCCCAAGCATATATCCCTATAACCCACGGTGGGATCAAACTCTTGGTATCATAGTGCACAGAGTACTTAGAGAACATGCAGAGGATAAGCTGCTGGTTGTCAGAAATTTATAGTCTTAATTAGATCCAGAGGAAAGGACGTCTAACAGCAAATGCCCTCAATTTTGCAGCCCAAATTGGCATAGAAAACAAGTGCCAACCTGACATGTGTTTATTACCTACAAACCTGTACCATTTCTGGTCCCAAAGTACTTAGACAATTCCTATTGTTGAAAGGTCAAAATGCCCTGTAAAGACACCAGTAATGACATGTTGCGAGGGCTCTGCAGAGGAACAGAGGACATGATCCCAGAATAACTAAGCACCAATGTGTTGCCTGGAACTTGTTACAGGATACAACTCCCTTCAACCCAAACATTACCTAAAACACTTCACTCTCTTCTCTACATCTATTCATGATGTTGAATTCAATTTGCCACTTTCATTCTGGACAGCTTTAGTTTCTCTTTCTGATCAAACCCTCAATCTTACTATCTACTCCCTTTAATAACACATACATATAAAAACCCTCTTTCCTCAGTTCCTCTCTCTGGAAAGAGAAAGAAAGGAAAAAAGAAAGAAGAAAGGAAGGAAAGAAGGAAAAAAGGAAGGAAAGAAGGAAGAGTTTACAAAAATGTTTACAAAATGAAACTAAACACAGATCAAAGAACTGAGCTAGAATTCTGAACTAGAACTATTCTATTATCTAGTGACCAAGTGTTCCTAATCTGGGATCTGTAAACTTATTAAAAGTATTTTGATAACTATATTTCAATACAGTTGGTTACCTTTATAATTCTATGTATCATATTTTATACATTGAAAACATTATTCTGAGGAGTTCATAGACTTCATCACTACCAAAAGGTTCCATGACACAAAAAAGGTTAAGAAGCTCTGATATAGTTCAATCCCCTCATTGTATAAAAGAAGAAACTTGACTGTCCAAGAGGAAAAGGAACTTGTTGAAAATTACAAAGCTAATAACAAAACTAAGACTAGAACTCAGGTCTTCTGATGGTATAACACAGCAAAGAAAAAAGCTAATGCAAGATGGCACAGTCAACAGAGTGGTCAGTGACTAGGCCTTTGGCTGAATCTCACCTCTGACACTTACTACATGGATATAGCTAATTCATGATATTATCATAATACCAAAGTGTAAAGAGCTATGTAAATGCCAGCTATTAACATTATTGAAAAAAGAATGAGATAGTCCCAGTATATTCTGTCCTGAGTTCAGTTCTTGCACTGAACTTGAATTCATTTCAGGAAGGACAGTAGTGAAAAAGAGTAGACTCAGAAGATAGTGATCAAGATGGTTTGAGGAATATAGACTACGTCATTTGAAGGTAAGATGGTCGAAGGAACAAGAGCTGTTTAGTCTAGAGAAAAAAGACTGGAGTGGGGAGGAGGAAATGGGATGTGATTTTTGTCTTCAAGTTACACTGATTGTACTGCTATCAACTAAAAGAGGAACCAGACTTGTTTAGCAGTAGCAGCAGTAGAAGCAACAGCAGTAGTAGTAGTAGCAGTAGAAGCAGCAGCAGAAGTAGCGATAGTAATCATGTAGTAGTAGTAGTAGTAGTAGTAGTAGCAGCAGCAGCAGTAGCAATAGGAGCAGTAATAGCAGTAGCAGCAGAAGAAGAAGAAGAAGGAGAAGAAGAAGAAGAAGAAGAAGAAGAAGAAGAAGAAGAAGAAGAAGGAGGAGGAGGAGGAGGAGGAGAACAAGAAGAAGGGAAGGAAGAAGAGGGGGACAAGGAAGAAGAGGAGAAGAAGAAGGAGAAGAAGAAGAAGAAGAAGAAGAGGGAAAGAGGAGGAGAAGTAGTAATCTTATAGCAGCAGCAGCAATAGTAGCAGTAGCAGTAATAGGAGTAGATATTGTCATCATTGTAATAGGGTAACTATGGGGCAACTGTGTAACACAGTGGACAGAGTATCAGGGTTGAAGTCAGGAAGACCTGAGTTCAAATCCAGTCTCAGACACTTACTAGTTGTGTGACCGTGGGTAAGTCACTTAACCTCTGTTTGTCTCAGTGTCTTCAACTGTAGAATGGGGATGATAATAATAGCACTTACCTTATAGGGTCATTGTGAGGGTCCAATGAGAATGTATTTATAAAGGGCTTACTTAGCACAGGGCCAGGTATATATGCTGGATGATCATGTAGCAGAAGAGGAGATTATTATTCAGGTGTAGGTTGGCCAAGATACCTGTGGAGGTTCCTTTGAAATTCTGAGATTCTATAATTAGCATATGAGCAATGAATGTGACACAGAACCAAGACAATCTCCAAACTCAGATGCCTTGGGGTTGGTTCCCCTTGATAAAAACAAAAAGAAAACATAAGGTCCTCGATGGTTGAGGCAGTGATCCCAGCTGAATAAAACTGTAAGAAGAACGCACACACAAGTCACTCTGACTCTAAAGCTCATTTTCTATTGACTCTGACATTCTGCCTCTGACCTTCTACATAACAGGATTTTAATAAGACTCCAAATGAATCTTGGATCAACATACATATGTTTCATACTGTCCTGGTACATGAATGCTTGCAAAGGTTATATCCTTTTCTGCTCTATCCTCAAATATCCCATGAGGAAGGCAAATCAGGTCTTTATATTTCCTTTACAAATAAGAGCACTGAGGGGAGGAGCCAAGATGGTGGAGTAGAAAGACTCACGTATACTAGCTCTGAATCCACAGCCCATATATTTTCTGTAAAACGAACTCTCCACAAATTCTGGAGCAGTGCAACCCATGCAGAAACACAGTGGAAGAGATTTCCGTTCCAGAGAGCCCTGGAAAGCTGCCCCCAAAGGTTCGTTGCACACCAGACATGGAGACCACCCCTGCGCTGCCCTGGCCACACAGCCCCAGAGAAGCAGATCCGAGCAGGCTTCAGGGACGGAATCTCCGGTGGCCACGAATGTCCCTCAGCCCACAGGCGCTCCAGGTCAGTGAGAGAGACTTCTGGGCTGGCCAAGAGGGGAGCAGGGTGGCTCTGTGACTCAGGCCCCCTCAGGAGGCAGCAGCAGAGGCAGCAGTGGCAACTCTGGACTCCCCAAGCAGGCAGGAGCTCAGGGCCATTACCGAAGATCTTCCCATAAACTCCCTGAGGGAACTGAGCCTGGGAGGTGGCCCTGCCCCTACCCGAGCACCAGAACTTAAGCTCATATTGAATAGCAGCCTTGCCGGTCATGGAAAGCCCTGAGGCTGGGGAGCAGCATTTGAATCTCAGACCCCAAGCACTAGCTGGGCAGATCTAGGTGGGGGTGGAGAGGAATCTCAGAAGTCAAGTAACTGGCTGGGAAAATGCCCAGAACAGGGAAGAAAAATAAGACCATAGAAAGCTACTTTCTTGGGGGACAGATGTTCCCACCTTCCATTTCTGATGACAAGGAACAATTCTTACCATCAGAGTAAGACATGGACATCGGGGCCTCTCTATCCCAGACATCTGAGGTGGCTGTCCGGTGGGCTCAGGCTATGGAAGAACTCAAAAAGGATTTTGAAAATCAAGTTAGACAGGTGGAGGAAAAGCTGGGAAGAGAAATGAGAGAGATGCAATAAAAGCATGAAAAACAGGTCAATACCTTGGTAAAAGAGACCCAAAAAAATGCTGAAGAAAATAAAACCTTGAAAAATAGGCTCACTCAATTGGCAAAAGAGGTGCAAAAAGCCAATGAGGAGAAGAATGCTTTCAAAAGCAGAATTAGCCAAATGGAAAATGAGGTTCAAAAGCTCACTGAAGTAAATAGTTCTCTCAAAAATAGAATGGAACAGATGGAGGCTAATGACTTTCTGAGAAACCAAGAAATAACAAAACAAAACCAAAAGAATGAAAAAAATGGAAGAGAATGTGAAATATCTCATAGGAAAAACAACTGACCTGGAAAATAGATCCAGGAGAGACAATTTAAAAATTATGGGACTACCTGAAAGCCATGAGCAAAAAAAGAGCCTAGATACCAACTTTCATGAAATTACCAAGGAAAACTGCCCTGAGATTCTAGAACCAGAGGGCAAAATAAGTATTGAAAGAATCCATCGATCACTGCCTGAAAGAGATCCAAAAAGAGAAACTCCTAGGAACATTGTGGCCAAATTCCAGAATCCCCAGGCCAAGGAGAAAATCTTGCAAGCAGCTAGAAAGAAACAATTCCAGTATTGTGGAAATACTATCAGGATAACACAAGATCTAGCAGCTTCTACATTAAGGGATCGAAGGGCATGGAATAGGATATTCCAGAAGTCAAAGGAACTAGGACTCAAACCAAGAATCACCTACCCAGCAAAACTGAGTATAATACTTCAGGGGAAAATATGGTCTTTCAATGAAACAGAGGACTTTCAAGCATTCTTGATGAAAAGACCAGAGTTGAAAAGAAAATTTGACTTTCAAACACAAGAATGAGAAGAAGCATGGAAAAGTAAACAGCAAAGAGAAGTCATAAGGGACTTACCAAAGGTGATCTGTTTACATTCCTACATGGAAAGACAATATTTGTAACTCTTAAAACTTTTCAGTATCTGGGTAGTTGGTGGGACCACACACATACATACACAGACACACACACGCACACACACATGTACATGCATGCATGCACACACACATACACACATGCATGCACACACAGAGACAGAGAGCACAGAGTGAATTGAATAGGATGGAACCATATCTTAAAAGAAATTAAGATAAACGGTGAGAGAGAAATGTAGTGGGAGGAGAGAGGGTGAAATGGAATGGGGTAAATCATCTCTCATTCAAGAGGCAAGCAGGAGACTTTTTAGAGGAGGGAAAAAGAGGAGAGCTGAGAAAAAAACATGAAGTTTACCCTCATCACATTCGACTAAAGGAAGGAATAAAATGCACACTCATTTTGGTATGAAAACCTATCTTATGATACAGGAAAGTGGGGGAGAAGGAGATAAGCAGGGTAGGGGGGATGATGGAAGGGAGGGCAAAGAGAGGAGGGAGCAATTTGAAGTCAACGCTCGGGGAGGGACAGGATCAAAAGACAGAATAGAAACAATGTGGGGCAGGATAGGATGGAGGGAAATAGAGTTAGTCTTACACATCATGACTATTATCAAAGTCATTTGCAAAACTACACAGATATGGCCTATATTGAATTGCCTGCCTTCCCAAAGGGAATGGGTGGGGAGGGAGGGATCGGGGAATTTGGAACTCAAAGTTTTAGGAGTAACTGTTTAGTATTGTTCTTGCTACTAGGAAAGAAGACATACAGTTAATGAGGAATAGAAAGTCATCTGGCCCTACAGGACAAAAGAGAAGATGAGGACAAGAGAAGGGAGGGAAGATAGAAGAGAGGGCAGATTGGTGATAGGGAAAATTAGAATGCTTGGTGTATTGTGGTGGGGGGAGGGGAGAAATGGGGAGAAAATTTGGAACCCAAAATTTTGGGAAAATGAATGTAAAAAGTTAAATAAATGAATTTATATTAAAAATTAAAAAAAAATAATAATAATGGCACTGAGGCCCAGGAAGTAGGTATCTTGCCCAAGTTTATTCTTCTAGAATGTGGCATAATTTATACCAAAATAGGATTCACTGCCTCATAATCATTTCCTGTCCCTGAAAGGCTCAAAGCAAAGAGTGGATGACCATCATTTGGAATTTTGAAGAATGGATTCCTGCTCAGTTATATGATGGACTAGTAGATTCCATGACTTCTAGTCTGATGTTCTTTCTACTGTGGAATGTTGCCCCTCACTACCACAATGAGAGGACATACAAAGATGTAATATTATTTGACATTTTGAAAAAACATTCTGAGTTCCAATTTCTTTCCTTCTACCTGCTCCTCCCCAACCCATTGAAATACAATAATCAATTATACATCTGAAGTCATCCAAAATGAAATTCATTTATTTATTTTTAACATTCATTTTTAAAATTTTTGAATAATAATATTATTTGAATCACTGATTTATTTTTATTTTATTTTATTATTATTTAAATTCTTATTTGAATAATAGACTCTGTGCAACTTAAAGGTATAAAGAGCCTAGTTAATAAGTACTAGCATTTCTATTCATAGTAAAATCTCTGTTTTCTTAGATTTTTAAAACTCATTTTGATACAGCCAAAATAAACACAGGAATTGAGATTTTTAGCTACCCAGTTTATGGAACATATTGTAAATGACTATATATATACAACATTAAAATGTTCCAGTGAGAAATGGAAAAACTCAATCATTTCCCTTTGTATACAAAATGTGAAGTGTCCATTTGTGTACCAACATGACAAATGATAGCTTTCATTTTATGTCAGAGGTTTGGTAAGTGTGGGGTAAAGACTGAATTAGGAATGCAGAACAATCAGCTGATAGTTTGCAAGTATATCTGAGGCCTACCGAGATGCCTTTCTGGATAGGAACATATTAAGAGGATATCCATATGTTCATTCATTTCTTTGTGTTTTTAACAATGGAAAATCTTAGGTGGCACACTGAACACCTGGTGCCCTTTAAAAAGCAAACAGATTTTCACATGCATCAGGGAACTTCTCAATCTGTTTCAAGTTATTCAAAAAAGCATGAGAAACAGTCACTTGCATTAGTTGTAGTAATAATGATTATCTTTTGAGAAGAAACCAAGTGTTTCTGATCTGAAGCAGGCACAATCTTTAGACCATAAACAATTTATATACATTTTAGAAAAGAAAATTTCTGTTCATGCTTACCATTGGCAGAATTCCTGAAGAGAACAAGTTTATCAAACCTAGTCCTTTATCGTTGGCTTGAATTTAAAACAGTGCTGGGAAAATTGAATCCATGGGGCTGTATAATCCAATGACAATCCATCAGTCAAAATGCATTTATTTATTAAGTGATTACTATGTACTGTGTTAATCTCTGGGCACACAAAGTAAAAGCAAAAACAGCCCCTGGCCTCAAAGAGTTTATATTCTAAAGGGGAGACAACATGTATATAAATATATACATATGTGATACATATAGAGGAGATGGAAGGCAGCCTTAGAGGGGAGGGTGCTGGCAGCTGGGAAGACTAGGAAAGGTCTCCTGAAGAAGATGGCATTTGAGATGAATCTTGAAAGAAATCAAGGCATCTAAGAGGCCGAGGTGAGAAGGAAAAGCAATCTAGATGTAGGGGCTAGCCAGTGCCACGAGCTGAAGATGGGAGACAGAGTATAGTATATGAGGAACAGCAAGTAGACAAGTGTGTCTGCATTGTAGAGGAGGTCAAGGGAAGTATTGTTTAAGAAGACCAGGGAGATGGAAAGAGGGCAGTCTGATTTTTCCGAATCCTGGGAGTAAGTTCAGTGCAGTGAAAAGAGCAACTGGGTCATAAGTTGAGAACTGAATTGTGGTATCAGCTCTGCAGTAACTAGTTGTGTGACCTTGGTAAAGTCCCCACATACATCTGAGCTTTACTTTCCCGCTTTGTGAAATGTTTGGTTTAGGTTGAGTGATCTCCAAAGTTCTGTGTCTTAGGCACCTACAGTAGGCCCAGAAGAACATACTGGGAGGCATGGGAATTTTCTCCATGCTGCCTACTATGTTTCCCCTTTCTCACTTTGCCTTGGGTATGTTAGTGTTTGTGACAACCACTACTACACAACTGATCTGCCCCTCCTCCCAAAACCAATTCTGACTGTGCCTCAAACGCAGGCTCAAAAACCACTGAACTGGGCATGTGTCCGACAATACCGAAAACAAACAGGCCTGTTTCACAATTTAGCCATTGGCTGGCCATGGGAATAGGGGCTGAGGTGCAATTGAAGTTTTTTATTAACAGAGTTGTCACTCTTGGCTTGATTTTATAATAGAACTCATAATGTATCTGATGAAGGGAAATAAGGAATTAGAATTTTATACAGTAACTGAAGAATTTAGTTTTTGCACATGAATAGCTAGGATAGCTCTAGGAATTGATTTTCCCTTCTCTCCTTGTGAACTATCATGTCTCTTCATTTATTGTCAGAAACACTAAAACATCTTTTTCAGGAGAGGCTGTTCCCAAGTGTACTTACAGTTCAAATACTGGGGCCCTAATTTTGTTCTCAGATACCCCCAAGATGTATAATAGTTATCCATTGTCCACTTAATCCTGTTATGATGGGGACAGTATGCTTAACAATGGAATAATCAAATGAAAACAAGAACTGCTTGTTCTCTCAAAGAGCCAACCATTTTTTTCTTTTAAAAAAAATTATAGGGGGAGGAGCCAAGATGGCAGAGTAGAAAGACTCAGGTATGCTAGCTCCGAATCCACAGACCAGAAATTTCTTGTAAAAAGAACTCCTCACAAATTCTGGAGCAGAGCAAGCACGCACCAATGCAGTGGAGGAGATTTCCGTTCCAGAGAGCCTTGGAAAGCCATCCCCAGGGGTCCATCGTGGACAGCGGGCAGCCACAAAGGTCCCTTCACCCACAGGCACTCCAGGTCAGTGAGAGAGACTTCTGGGCGGGCCGAGAGGGGAGCGGAGTGTCTCCGTGACTCGGGCCCCCTCAGGAGGCAGCAGCAGAGGCAGCAGCAGAGGCAGCAGCGGCAGCCCGGGACTCCCAGAGCGGCAGGCAGGAGCTCAGGGCCAATACCGAAGGCCTCTGCATAAACCCCCTGAGGGAACTGAGCCTAGGAGGCGGCCCTGCCCCCACCCCAGCACCAGAACTTAAGCTTACATTGAATAGCAGCCTCGCCTGCCACAGAAAGCCCCGAGGCTGGGGAGCAGCATTTGAATCTCAGACCCCAAGCACTAGCTGGGCAGATCTAGGCAGGGGTGGAGAGGAATCTCAGAAGTCAAGTAACTGGCTGGGAAAATGCCCAGAAAAGGGAAGCAAAATAAGACCATAGAGAGCTACTTTCTTGGGGAAAAGATGTTCCTTCCTCCTTTCATTTCTGATGAGGAAGTACAGTGCTTGCCATCAGGGAAAGACGTGGAGGTTGGGGCCTCTGTATCTCAGACATCCCAGGTGGATGTCTGGTGGGCTCAGGCCATGGAGGAGCTCAAAAAGGATTTTGAAAATCAAGTTAGACAGGTGGAGGAAACACTGGGAAGAGAAATGAGAGAGATGCAAGAAAAGCATGAAAAACGGGTAAATACCTTGCTAAAGGAGACCCAAAAAAATGCTGAAGAAAATAACACCTTGAAAAACAGTCTAACTCAATTGGCAAAAGAGGTGCAAAAAGCCAAAGAGGAGAAGAATGCTTTCAAAAGCAGAATTAGCCAAATGGAAAAAGAGGTTCAAAAGCTCACTGAAGAAAATAGTTCTCTCAAGATTAGAATGGAACAGATGGAGGCTAATGACTTTCTGAGAAACCAAGAAATCATAAAACAAAACCAAAAGAATGAAAAAATGGAAGAGAATGTGAAATATCTCATGGGAAAAACAACTGACCTGGAAAATAGATCCAGGAGAGACAATTTAAAAATTATGGGACTACCTGAAAGCCATGAGCAAAAAAAGAGCCTAGATACCAACTTTCATGAAATTATCAAGGAAAACTGCCCTGAGATTCTAGAACCAGAGGGCAAAATGAGTATTGAAGGAATTCATTGATCACCACCTGAAAGAGATCCAAAAAGAGAAACTCCTAGGAACATTGTGGCCAAATTCCAGAATCCCCAGGCCAAGGAGAAAATCTTGCAAGCAGCTAGAAAGAAACAATTCCAGTATTGTGGAAATACTATCAGGATAACACAAGATCTAGCAGCTTCTACATTAAGGGATCGAAGGGCATGGAATATCAGAAGTCAAAGGAACTAGGACTCAAACCAAGAATCACCTACCCAGCAAAACTGAGTATAATACTTCAGGGGAAAATATGGTCTTTCAATGAAACAGAGGACTTTCAAGCATTCTTGATGAGAAGACCAGAGCTGAAAAGAAAATTTGACTTTCAAACACAAGAATGAGAAGAAGCATGAAAAAGTAAACAGCAAAGAGAAGTCATAAGGGACTTACCAAAGGTGATCTGTTTACATTTCTACATGGAAAGACAATATTTGTAACTCTTAAAACTTTTCAGTATCTGGGTAGTTGGTGAGATAACACACACATACACACACACACGTGCGCACACACACACATACACACGTGCACACACACACATATGCACATGCACGCACATACAGAGACAGAGAGCACAGAGTGAATTGAATAGGATGGGACCATATCTTAAAAGAAATTAAGGTAAATAGTGAGAGAGAAATGTACTGGGAGGAGAGAGGGTGAAATGGAATGGAGTCAATTATATCTTATTCAAGAGGCAAGCAGGAGACTTTTTAGTGGAGGGAAGAAGAGGAGAGCTGAGAAAAACACATGAAGTTTACCCTCATCACATTCGACTAAAGGAAGGAATAAAATGCACACTCATTTTGGTATGAAAACCTATCTTATAATACAGGAAAGTGGGGGAGAAGGAGATAAGCAGGGTGGGGGGGATGATGGAAGGTAGGACAATGGGAGGAGGGAGCAATTTGAAATCAACACTCTTGGGGAGGGACAGGATCAAAAGACAGAATAGAAACAATGGGGGGCAGGATAGGATGGAGGGAAATACAATTAGTCTTACACAACACGACTATTATGGAAGTCATTTGCAAAACTACATGGATATGGCTTATATTGAGTTGCCTGCCTTCCCAAAGGTATTGGGTGGGGAGGGAGGGATGGGGAGAATTTGGAATTCATAGTTTTAGGAACAACTGTCGAGTATTATTGTTGTTGCTACTAGGAAACAAGAAATACAGTCAATGGGGAATAGGAAGTCATCTGGCCCTACAGGACAAAAGAGAAGATGGGGACAAGAGAAGGAAGGGATGATAGAAGAGAGGGCAGATTGGTGATAGGGAAAATTAGAATGCTCGATGCATTGGGGTGGGGGAGGGGATAAATGGGGAGAAAATTTGGAACCCAAAATTTTGTGAAAATGAATGTAAAAAGTTAAATTAATAAATTAAAAAAATTGTATTAATGATTTCTGTGTTTACGTCACAGTCATATCTGGAATTATTTCTCTAATCCTCATCCTAACCTCCAGATTAAACTCTCCCTTGCAACCAAAAAAGGGGGCTGGGTAATCCAGTACAGCAATTAAATATCAAAAAGGTACATAATAACATTTTTTCAAGTAGTCCCCTCCCTCTCTACAGTATGTAAGGAGGCACATTTTATCAACTAAGAGCTATATAAATTAACTGCTCTCGGGAAACATTACTGGTTTTTCAAGTACTCAGAGTTTGACTTCCTCTTATCAAGATCTTTTGATTTACATTGCTGTGATTGTTATGTATATTACTCTTTTGGTTCTGTTTATTTTATTCTGCATCAATTCACACAAATCTTCTCATATTTCTTGCCATACAGCACTATTCTATCAGTTTCATTGTGCCTCACCTTTTTTTTTCAGTATGTACCTCATATGTTCCACTGACTGATCTCTCTATTTCTTATCCAGTACCAAATTGTTTTGATGATTGTAACTTTGTAGTATAGTCTGAGATCTAGTACTACTAGTTCCTCTTTCTTTTCATTTTTTTTCATTGATTCCCTTGATATTCTTGATCTTTTACTACTCCAGATAAATTTAATTATGATTATTTCCAGGCTCTATAAAGTAATTCTTTGGTAATTTAATTGGCATGATACTAAATAAGTGAATTAATTTAGATAGTATTGTCATTTTTATTATATTGGCTCAGCCTACACATAAGCAATCAACATTTTTCCAATTACTTAGATCTATCTTTATTTGTGTGAAGGATGCTTGTAATTGGGTTCATATAGTTCCTGTGTGTGTCTTGGCAGGTAGACTCCCAAGTGTTTTATCTTGTCTATAGTTTAAATGGAATTTTCCTTTCTATCTTTTCCTTCTGGGTTTTATTGATAATATGCAGAAATGCTAATGACTTATTTTATTTAATAAGTTTATCATATATCTTGTAACTATGCTAAAGTTGTTAATTATTTTGATTAGCTTTTTAGTTGATTATTTTGTTGTTACTATTTAGTCCTTTTTCAGTTGTGTCTGAGGTTGGATCTGAACTCAGGTCTTCCTGACTCTAGGGTCAGTGCTTCCTCCACTCTGCCACTTAGCTGCATATTAGCTGTTCCAAAATGCTGTAAAATTTAGGACTAGGTATTAGGAAAATAATTTGGTTGATGAAGCTTATAGTAAGGTATATGATGTGTTCATAGTGTCCATATTCCTGAAAGACATTAGCAAGAAAATGAGATGATGCTGTCCCTTAAAAACTTGCTGTTGTTCAGTTGTTTTAGTCATGTCTGACTCTGTAAGCTCATTTGGGTTTTCTTGGCAAAGATACTAGTGTGGTTTGCCATTTCCTTCTGCAGCTCATTTTATAAATAAGGAAACTGAAGCAAACGGTTAAGTGGCTTGTCCAAGGTCATACACCTAATGTCTGAGGATAGATTTTAACTCAGGAAGATGAATCTTTCTGACTTTAGGCCCAGTACCCTATCTACTGTGTGTCACCTAGCTGCCTCAGTTGATTCTTTAGGATTCCCTAAATAAATCATCATATCATCTGCAAAAAATGACAATTTTATTTCCTCATTGCCTACGATTATTCCCTCAACATCTTTTTTGTCATATAGCTAGGATTCCAAGTGAAATATTTAACGGTAATGGTGACAATGGGCATCTCTGCTTCACTTCTCTTACTGGAAAAGCTTCTAAAACCTTATCCCCATTACAGATAATGTTTGTTCTTGGTTTTAATTTAATTTAAAATGCTCCTTGTCATTTTATTGAAAGCTCATCTATTCCTGTGCTCCTTAGTGTTTTTTTTAAAGCAGGAATGGGTATTATTTTTGTCAAAAGCCTTTTCTGTATCTATTGAAATAATTGTGATTTTTTTTTGTTTTTTGTTAATATAGTCAATTATATTTATAGTTTTCCCAAAACTAAACCAGTTCTGCATTCCTGGTATAAATCCAGTCTGCTCATAGTGTATGACTTTTGTGATATGGTTCTGTAATCTCCCTGTTATTACTTTATTTGAAATTTTCAAATCAATATTCATTAGGGAAATTAATGTATAGTTTTCTTTTTCTATTTTGACTCTCCCTGGTTTAGGCATCAAAATCATATTTGTGTCATAGCAGAAATTTGATAGGATTTCTTTGCTATTTCTTCACACAGTTTATGTAGTATTGGAATTAATTTTTCCTTAAATGCTTGGTAGAATTTACTTGTCAATCCATCTGATCTTGTTTTTCCCCCTAGGAAGTTCATCTATGTATTTCTCTAATCTATGGTTATTTAAAGGTTCTATTTACTATTCCTTTAATTTGGGCAATTTATATTTTTGTAAACATTCATACATTTAATTAAGATCATCAATTTTACTGGAACATAACTGGACAAAATAGCACTTACCTAATAGCTTTTATTTCATCTTCAATGGTTGTGAATTCACATTTCTTTTCATTTTTGATACTGGCAATTTGGTTTTCTTCTTTTTTTAAAAAAACCAAATTAGCCATGTTTTATCTATTTTATTTTTTGTTTAAAAACCAGTATCTAGTTTTATTTATTAGTTCAGTGATTTTTACCTTCAGTTTTGTTAAACTCTCTTTTGATTTTTCAGGATTTCTATTTTGGTGTTAAACTGAGGATTTTTAACTTATTGGTTTTCTAATTTTTTTTAGTTCCATGACCAATTCATTGATCTGCTCTTTCTTTCCCATACTGACATAAGCATTTAGAGATATAAAATTTCTCCTAAGTACTACTTTGGTTATATCCCATAAATTTTGGTATGTTGTCTTTTTTGTTGTCATTATCTTTATTTAGTGAGATCATTGATTGCTTTTATGATTTATATTCTTTGATCCACCCATTCTCTAGGATTGATATTTAATTTCCAATTAATTTTTAATATATACTTCAAAAGTCCTTTACTGAATGTAATTTTTATTGCATTATGGTCAGAAAAAGATATATTTAATATTGCTACTTCATTTATTTGTGAGATTTTTGTATGCCCTGATAGATGGGTAATTTTTGTGAAGATGCCATGCACAGCTGAGAAGCAGATATATTACTTTCTATTCCTATTCAATATTCTCCAGAAGTCCACTGTAATTAACTTTTCTAAAATTCTATTCATCACCTTAACTTCTTTCTTATTTTATGGTTACATTTAGCAGGATCTGAAGAGATAAGTTGAGGTCCTCCATTATTATAGTTTTACTATCTATTTCCTCCTTTAATTTATTTAACTTTTCTTTATGAATTTAGATGTTATGCCATTCGGTGCATATATGTTCAATACTGATACTAATTACTGGTACCTTTTCAGTAAGATGTAGTTCCCATGTTTATCTCTTTTAACTAGGCCTATTTTTATTTTTGCTTTATCTGAGATTATGATTGCCACCCTCGCTTTGTTACTTAAACTGAAGCACAATAGATTTTGCTCCAGCCTCTTATTTTAACTCCATGCATATCTTTCTATTTCAAGTGTATTTCTTGTAACAATATATTATTGGATTCAGATTTCTAACCCACTCTGATATCTTTTTCCATTTATTGAGTGAATTCATGCCATGCACATATTCACAGTTATGACTGCTATGAATTTCCTTCTATTCTATTCTCTTTCCCTTTTTTACCCTGTCCTTTAAGAGTCTGGTTTGCTTCTGACCACTGCCTCTCTTAATTTACTCTTCATATTCTCTCCCTTACCTTTCTCTTAACCCCTTTCCCTCCTACTTTCCTGTTGGGTAAGATGAATTTTTGTACCTAATTGTATGTATGTGTATTTTTCCTTTCTTAAACTAGTTCACATAAGAGTGAGGTTTAAGTGTTGTCCACTCCTTCCTACTATCACTTCCATTTTTTAAAACTCTTCCTTTTGTGTCATATTTATGTGACATAATTTTCTAAATTCTTTCTCTGCCTTCCCTTGTCTCCCAGTGCATTCCTCTTCCCCATCCTTTCATTCTTCTTTTCAGATCATTCAAATATAATAGAATCACAATCAGGCTCTCTAATTATCCTCCTAAGACTCTTGGTGATGATAAAGTAACAAAGAATAAAATGTATCTTCTCCCCATATAACAATGTGAACAGTTTAACTTTTTTAGTCCCCTGTGATTTCTCACTCATATTTATCTATTTATGTTTTTATTGAGTCCTATTTTCAATGTAATATTTTCTATTTGACACTGGTCTTTTCATCAGAAATGCTTGCAAGTCCTTTCTTTATTAAATATCCACTTTTCCCCTGTAGGGTCATACTCAGTTTTGTTGAGTAGGTTATTCTTGATTGCAATCTTAACTTCTTTGCCTTTTGGAATATCATATTCTAAGTCTTCCAGTTCTTCCTACACACAACTGACAAAGTGATTTTCCTTAAGTACAGATATGAACATGAGATTCCCTGATTTAATCAACTCCAGTGGCTTCATACTGCCTCTAGGATATAGTAAAACTCCTCTTAACTTTTATAGGCCTTTATAACCTGCCCCCATCTAACTTTTCAGCCTTATTGGATATTATTCTCTCTCCAGAACTCTACATTTCTCTAACCCAACTTGCCTTCTCTACATCTTTATATCCTTGTCTTTGCATTGGTCATCCCTTGTGCCTGGAATGCACTCTCTCCTTACTTCAGTTTCATAGAATCCCTTTTTCCCTTTAAGACTAATCAATCACCATCTTCCTATCTCCCCAGCTCCTAGTGTCCTTCCTCCAAAACTACCTTGTATTTATTTCATGTTTGCATTTCTTCCCTTTATATTTATACTGTATATATTTATATATGTACTTGTAGTCACTTCCATTAGAATGTAAACTCCTTCCGAGTAGAGACTGTGTCATTTATTCTTTACATTTGTATCCCTAGTACTTAGAAAAGTGCCTGGCACACAGTAGGTTCTAACAAATGCTTGTTGACTGATTGAATTATTAACTTCCATCTGCTCTGTATACATCTTTTACATAGCTAGCTATTCCATGTTTGCTTCTCATGTTCAAATGTGAGCTCCTTGAGGGAAGAAACTATTTTTGCCTCTTTTTATCTCCACTACTTAGTGCAGAGCTTGACACTGGTAAACAAGTAGTAATGATTTTTGACTAAATTGTGATTTGAAGGAGAGTTGGTGACAATACACTGGATAGTACCATGTACTAAAGTTTCTAGATTTTCTAGGTGGGAGGAACAAATCAGAGGGGAGAAATTCTTCCCAGTATATCATGTGAACACCTGTGACATAATGGTTACACAAGTACATATATATATATATATATATATATATATATATATATATATATATATACACACATGTATATATGTATATATACATATATATGCAAGTTATCATTTATATATATGTATATATGTATATATATAAATGATAACTTATATATATGTATATATGTATATATATATATATATACATATACAAGTTATCATTTGATTGGTTTTTCCTCTCCAGGGAACAAAAAAAAAGAATAGTTGGGTATACCCTGTGCTGTGTTGGCCTTTGGAATAAGTGAACTATGTGGTTCCTATGTAGTATGATTTAAAAGATCACCAGGAAGGAGATCTCTCCTCAGGGGTATGCTAGTAAATGTTTAACAATCGACTCTTGAGGAGGGAGGGTGAATGAGACACTTTAAATTTAATTTGCAGTATTAATATTTTCTCTATCACTTTAAGTTTAGAAATCAAGAAAACATCAAAAAACCCAATTTGTAGTTTTTTTCCCATTTCCTATTCCAGGTGAAACTTAACACTTGACACTGAAAGTTTAACAGTCCTCAGCTAGTTAGAGCTGGCTCTAGCACATCCCTATTCTCTGAGCCCTCTTCTCCTTCCAATCCTGCCTCACAGTATTAACTTTACTACCCTTCATTCCACTATTATAGCTTCAAGCTTTTGAATTTGAAGACTTTTTTAAGTATTCACTATAAAAATGTACATACTTTGGCTGGGTCAGTCAGAACTTAGGACATTTGGTAACCTTAACAGTGATTAGAGTCATAGAATGTTAAAAGCTGGAAGCATCTCAGATCATTTAGCACAGATCCTTAATTTTACATAGGTGGGAACCAAGACTCAGGCAGAGAAATTATTTACCCAAGGTAGTACAGCAAATAAGGGGTAGAGTTGGAACTATATGCCAGGTTTCCACTACACCATGGGTCTCCTCAAAATGTAATTCAAGAGAGAGTCAATGAAGGAAGGGTAGCAGTGAAGTACAGAGAGAGAGAAGCCTGCCAGAGACAGAGCAAAGGAGCAATAACAGGGAAGGAAGGAAACATCCTTCATAGTACAAGTCCAGGTTGCCTGTACTTCTAGAAGTTACCAAAACCTGGCCTATGTTAAACCCCATTTCTGCAGAAAGTGATTGTAGAAAATGTTATTAGGAGTAGCATTTCAGGCAAGAATGTTCTTGTCGCTGAGTGGAAGCAGTCAGAATTGTTAAAGAAGTAGTACGACATTTATTCTGGATGATTAAACATTTCAAGGGATTAAAGGAAGCAGTAAAAAGTCCAAATCTTACCAAGTCTTTGCTCCCTTACAAATATTTATCTTAAATATCATATTAAAATCCAACTATGTGGGTGTTTTGCTGCTTGTATCTATAAAAGGTGTTAGAAAACAAATAAAGAAATGTGATTGTTCTTCCCAGATACATAAATTTCCCTGGGAATATTTTCTTTTTCATTTCTTGTATCCTCATTTGGAAGCCCCAAGAAAAAACTTAAAGAATCTTGGATTGTATTCCATTAAATTATTGTTCCATCTGTGTAGTTCCTGACTTTATATGTATCTGATATATTGAGATTTTGAATGAATGAATGAGTATTTAAGTGCCTACTATGTACTAGACACAGCACGAAGCACTAGGGATTAAATATTAAACCCTCCAATTGGTATTCAAGGCCCTTCACAACCTGACTCTCTCCTCTCTTTCTAGTCTTCTTACATATCTTACACCTTACATCTTGCTCCTCCCTCCACCCCCCACCCCCCACTGCACAGGCCCAACAGCAAGTAATGTGAGTGAGCACACATGCATACACATACATACACACACACACACACACACACACACACACACTTGTATTCTGCAATCCAGTGACATTGGCCTTCTTGCTCATCCTTACATAAAGTATTCCCTCTCCTGACCTAGTTTTTTCACTGTCTTCCATTCCTAGAATTTCTAGAATTCTCTCTCTTATTGCTACCTCCTGGCTGTCCTGGCTTCCTTCAAGTCCCAGCTAAAAAAATCCCACCTTTTTCTACAAAATGCTTTTACACCCTAGTGCTAGTGCCTTCTCTTTGGTGATTGTCTTCTATTTATTCTCTATATATTTTGTTTGTGCAGAGACATTTTCATATTGTCTCTATCATTATTAGACTGTGAGCTCCTTGAGAACATTGACTATTTTGCCTTTCTTTGCATCCCCACCCTTTAGTAGAGTGCCTGGCACATAGAAAGTACTTAATAAATGCTCAATGCCTGGCTGACATATATGTGTGTAAGCATATAGGTACATGTGTGTATGTGTGCACATATGTGTTTATATATATTCTATGCATGTGTGTGTGTACCTTAAGATGACTAGGAGCTACTGGTGTTTATTGAGTCAGGGGAGGTAACATCGTTAAACTTGCACTTTAGAAAAATGAACTGACAGATGAGTGAAGGCTGGATTGGCCTGAGGAGAGACTTAAGGAAAGGAGCTTAAACATCTCCAGTGCTTTAAACAGGATCACAACAGTCCAAGAGTGAGCAGATGAAGTCTTGCACAAGGAGATGGCAGCATCAGGAGACAAGAGGGCATATAGAAGAGAAGTTATGAAAATCAAATCTATAGTGTTTGACTAGTACATTTTCCCAGCAGCTGCATTCCTCAGACTTGAACTCTATCATCATGTTCCTAGGAAACCTCTTCACTATCCGTTGAGATTGCATCAGCTTTGGTGTCTAAATACCAAATATAAATGCCTCTTCAGTACCATCAATACCCTCTGCTCCTCCCAAAGTTTTCATTTAAAGAGTGCTCATAGCACAGCAAACTCTTCATTTCATACCAGCTGCACTCCTTGGACTGGACTCTACCATGCCCCAAGTGCCTGGTACCACCCTCTTGTTTGTTGTCTTCCTCCATGAAACTGTAAGCTCCTTGAGGGCAGGAACTGTCTTCCTTATTTGTATCACCAGGAGAATGTTTGGCTCAGAGTAGATGCTTGACAAATGTTTATTGACTGATTGCACATTAGGAAGATTACTATGACAGCTGAGGGGAGGATGGATTGGAGTGGGGAGAAACTTGAGGGAGGGAAACCAACCATTAGGCATTGCAATAGTCCAAGAGTGAGATAATAAGGGCCTGCATCAAGGTAGTGGTATTGTCAGAGGACAAAAGAGGGTACATACAAGAGATGTAACAAAGGTGAAATCAATAGGCCTTGGCAACAGATTAGATATGGGTGGAGGGCAGTGAGAGAGATTGAGGGGTTAAGGATGATACCTAAATTGTAAACATGAGTGATTGGGAGAATGGTGGTGCACTTGAAAGTAACAAGGATGGTTGAAAAAGGGGATGGTTTGGGAAAGCAAATAATGAGTTCAGGTGTGGACATATCTACTAGACACGTCCAAAGTTGAAGATGTCTACTCAGCATCGAGTTTGGGAAGTCTTGGGGTTGTTTATCCTTTGTTGTTGAAGAGGACCATGATATCAGGGAGGTGACACCATGACTTGCAAGGGAATTGGATTTAAGTAAGGGAGGGCTGGATAAAGTCACCAGCCTCACTTTCTCCTCCAGAGCCATGTGGGTCCAGTGGCCAGATCTAGATCAAGTCAACTTGAAATGGCCCCCTTGGGATGTCTAATAGGCACTTGGAGTTGTAAATCTAGAAGTCAGGACTGGATAAGTAGACCTGAGAATCTTGAGCATAGAAATAATAATTGAATAAATGAGAGTTGATGATATCACCGATTTTTTTTTATTTAACTTTTTACATTCATTTTCACAAAATTTTGGGTTCCAAGTTTTCTCCCCTTTTATCCCCTCCCCCCACCTAATACCTCAAACAATCTAATTTTCCCTATCTCCAATCTGCCCTCTCTTCTGTCATCCCTCCCTTCTCTTGTCTCCATTTTCTCTTTTCTCCTGTAGGGCCAGATGACTTTCTATTCCTCATTAACTATATGTCTTCTTTCCTAGTAGTAACAACAATACTAAACAGTTGTTCCTAAAACTTTGAGTTCCAAATTCTCCCCATCCCTCCCTCCCCACCTATTCCCTTTGGGAAGGCAGGCAATTCAATATAGGCCATATCTGTGTAGTTTTGCAAATGACTTCCCTGATAGTCGTGTTGTGTAAGACTAACTGAATTACCCTCCATCCTAACTTGTCCCTCATTGTTTCTCTTCTGTCTTTTGATCCTGTCCCTCCCCAAGTGTTGACTTCAAATTGCTCCCTCCTCCCATTGCCCTCCCTTCCATCATCCCCCCCTTGTTTATCTCCTTCTCCCCCACTTTCCTATACTGTAAGATAGGTTTTCATATCAAAATGAGTGTGCATTTTATTCCTTCCTTTAGTCAAATGTGATGAGGGTAAACTTGTTTTTTGTTTTTTGTTTTTTTTCTCAGCTCTCCTGTTTTTCCCTCCACTAAAAACTCTCCTACTTGCCTCTTAAATGACATATAATTACCTCATTCCATTTCAGCCTCTTTCCTCCCACTACATTTCTCTCTCACCATTTACCTTAATTTCTTTTAAGATATGGTCCCATCCTATTCAATTCAATCTGTGCTCTCTGTCTCTGTATGTGCGTGCATGTGTGTATGTGTGTGTGCGTGCATGTGTGTACATGTGTGTGTATGGACCCACCACACTGACCCACCCACTACCCAGACACTGAAAAGTTTTAAGAGTTACAAATATTGTCTTTCCATGTAGGAATGTAAACAGTTCACTTATGGTAAGTCCCTTAAGACTTCTCTTTGCTGTTTACTTTTTCATGCTTCTTCTCATTCTTGTGTTTCAAAGTCAAATTTTCTTTTCAGCTCTGGTCTTTTCATCAAGAATGATTGAAAGTCCTCTGTTTCATTGAAAGACCATATTTTCCCCTGAAGTATTATACTCAGTTTAGCTGGGTAGGTGATTCTTGGTTTGAGTCCTAGTTCCTTTGACTTCTGGAATATCCTATTCCATGCCCTTCGATCCCTTAATGTAGAAGCTGCTAGATCTTGAGTTATCCTGATTTTATTTCCACAATACTGGAATTGTTTCTTTCTAGCTGCTTGTAAGATTTTCTCCTTGACCTGGGAGTTCTGGAATTTGGCCACAATGTTCCTAGGAGTTTCTCTTTTTGGATCTCTTTCAGGTGGTGATCGATGGATTCCTTCAATACTTATTTTGCCCTCTGGTTCTAGAATCTCAGGGCAGTTTTCCTTGGTAATTTCATGAAAGATGATGTCTAGGCTCTTTTTTTGCTCATGGCTTTCAGGTAGTCCCATAATTTTTAAATTGTCTCTCCTGGATCTATTTTCCAGGTCAGTTGTTTTTCCCATGAGATATTTCACATTCTCTTCCATTTTTTCATTCTTTTGGTTTTGTTTGGTGATTTCTTGGTTTCTCGTAAAGTCATTAGCCTCCATCTGTTCCATTCTAATTTTGAGAGAAGTATTATCTTCAGTGAGCTTTTGAACCTCTTTTTCCATTTGGCTAATTCTGCTTTTGAAAGCATTCTTCTCCTCATTGACTTTTTGAACCTCTTTTGCCAATTGAGTGAGCCTATTTTTCAAGATGTTATTTTCTTCAGTATTTTTTTGGGTCTCCTTTACCAAGGTATTGACCCGTTCTTCATACTTTTCTTGCATCTCTCTCATTTCTCTTCCCAGTTTTTCCTCTACCTGTCTAACTTGCTTTTCAAAATCCTTTTTGAGCTCTTCCAAGGCCTGAGCCCACCGGACATCCCGCTGGGATGTCTGGGGTACTGAGGCCCTGCCCTCCACATCTTCCCCTGATGGCAAGAATATGTCCTCGTTGTCGTCAGATCCGAAAGTCGGGATCATTTGCATCTGTTTGAAAAAACTCTCTATAGTCTTATTTTTCTTCCCTTTTCTAGGCATTTTCCCAGCCAGTTACTTGACTTCTGAGATTCCTGTCCACCCCCGCCTAGATCCGCCCAGCTAGTGCTTGGGGTCTGAGATTCAAATGGGCTTTCCCCGCGACGCAGCTGCTAATCAATGTGAGCTTTAGTTCTGGTGCTGGGGTGGGGGCAGGGCCGCCTCCCAGGCTCAGCTCCCTCAGGGGGTTTATGCAGAGACTTTCAGTAATAAAGATCCTGCCTGCCTGCTCGGGGAGTCCCGGGCCACCACCGCAGCTGCTGCCTCCCCCGCCGCCCCCGCCTCTGCCTCGCTTCCTGCCCCTGTCTCTGCCACCACCGCTTCCTCCTGAGGGGGCCCGAGTCACGGAGACACCCCGTTCCCCTTTCGGCCAGCCAGCCATCTCTCTCACTGACCTCTAGCTTCTGTGGGCGGAGGGACCTTCCTGGCCGCTGGAGCCTCCGTCCCTGAAGCCTGCACGGATCAGCTTCTCTGGGGCCGTGGCCAGGGCAGCACTGGGGTTGGGTCCACTTTCCAGGGCGCGACGGACCCTGGGGATGGCTCTCCAGGGATCTCTGGAACGGAAATCACTTCCTCTCTGTTTCTGCACACCTTGCAGTGATCCAGAACTTATGGGGATCTCTTTTTACATTAAATTTATGGGCTGTGGGTTCGGAGCTCATAAACGTGCATCTTTCTACTCCGCCATGTTGACTCCACTCCCGATATCACTGATTTTTAAAAAATAAGTTTTCTATTCATGTCTTTTGCTTTTTACATCATCATAGTTATCTCCAGTAGCTCTTCTCTTCCTCTCAGTCATTTTATATAACAACGAGTATTTTTAAAGACAAAAAGGGGGGACAGAAAGAAGAGAAGAAATCAGTACAACTAATCAATACATTGAAATAAGCCAAAAGATATGAGCAATGTATAACGTCTTGGAACTCCCACCTCCACAAAGGCATGCTTTGGGATGTGCTCTCATATCTTTTCATTTGAGTCACTCTGAGATCATCAATACTAAATGAAACATGTAGAGGGAGAAGAGAAGAAGGCTTGGGATAGAGCCCTGAAGGTCATTCACCTTTAGTGAAGGTAACTTGGATGAAAATTCAGTAAAGGAAACTGGGAAGAAGCAGTTGGAAGGCAGGAGGAAAGCCAGGATAGAGTAATGTCCCTGAAACCTAGAGAAAAGACAGCATCAAGGAGAAGAAGGATGAACAACAGTGTTAAAGGCTGCAGAGTGGTTAAAAAGGAAGAACACTGTAAAGGGAACATTGGATTTGGCAACTAAGAGATCGATGGGAACTTTGGAGAGAGGATTTTCAGTTGAATGATGAAGTCAGAAACTGGACTATAGAGAGCTTAAAAAGTTAGTAAGAGCAAAGGAAATGGAAGCATCTGTTATAGACTGCCTTCTCAAGGAGTGTAGTTATGAAATGGAGAAGAGGTATGGAACATTAGTGAGTGGCAATGGACAGATCAAGCAAGGGTTTTTTGAGGAGGGTTATGTTTTTGGCAGTAAGGTGAAGGTCTGTAGAGGAGAAGAGATTGAAGTGACAGAGTGGGGATGGGGAGGCAGTCTGCTGGAGAAGACAGGATGTAATAGTATCATTTATACATATAGAGGGATCTAACTTGACAAGTAGAAGGGCCACCTCTTTATTTGAGACAGGAGTGGAAGAGATAGTGGTAGAAGTCATCTGGGTGATGTGAGATAAGGAGTGGAGAAGAGGGAGGTCTCAGCAAATGGCATCAACTTTTTCAATAAAATAGGAGGCAAAGTTCTCAGCTGAATTGGGTGGGGGGACAGGGAGCCATGGATGTCTTGAGTAGGGGTTAAAAAGTTTGGAAAAGTTACTGTGCTGAGTGAGATAGTGAATTATTTAGGCAGGTGTAAAAAGATTGTTTTTCATAGTAAGGGCCCAGTAGAGATTATATAGCATCAATCTGGAGTGGAGCCAGTCAGCATAATTTCATCATTTTCCTCAGCTTTGTTTAGCAGCATGTAAATAGGAACAAAAGCAGTAGATAGTGGGAATAATCCAAGGCTGAGGCTTGGCAGGACAAGTTCCTTAATACAATAAGGGGATAAGAGACTCAAGAGAAGAAGGCAGTGTAAATATTAACTGGTTAGCTAAGGAGTAAAATAGGGTAAAGAGGAGAATGTAGAATGATGGCCTGGAAAAAAAAAAAAAACTAGGAGCCTAAAGAATTGGAAGTCACAGTGAGGACAAATAATAGGGTAGGGGATGGAAAGGCTGAGGGATAGGTGGAATAACAATAGATTTTGATAAGAGAATTTCAGAATTCATGCACATGAAAGTGGTACATTTGTGCTCTTGTTGGCAAGAGCAAAGGTATAACCATCTTTGTGTGCAGCTGAGGTGTGGAAGAGTACCTCGTGAAATGAGTAAATGGAGGAGCTGGGAGGTTCAGGTGTTTGAAGGAATATCAATATGTATATTGATATCTCCTAGTACAAAGGGCAGGAGTCAGGGAGTAAAGAATGTGACACGGGCACTGAACTCATTGAGGAAGGTTGGTTGACAACAGCTAACAGAATTTTCACTGGGTGGTATAATTGAATTGAATAAATCTCAAATGAGGAGAGGTGATGGAGTGATGATGAGCCTGGTATTGGTAATGGGAGCAAGGAATATTCCAACTCTATCACCTTAATCAGTAAGGGAATGAGTGAAAGTGTAGCCAGTACTAGAAAAGGAGGCCAACGAGGCTATACCATCATGAAGAAGTCAGGCCTCAGTGACAGTCAAAAGGTGGAAAGAGTGGGAAAAGCAAAGGTTTGAGATGAAATCAAGTTTGTTATCTATGAAGCAGGCATTTCAGTAGCTTTAGAGTAGGACATTTGGGGGGTTAGATTGGGTTAAGGGGGATAAGACTAAAGGAGTAGGCAGCAGTGGGTAGAAAACTGGGGTTAAGTGATGATATGAGGGGGTCAGAACACCCGGGATAGGGAGTTTATAGACTGTGGGGAGTTTGTTAATCATTGGGGAATGAGTTCAGGTAAGTTATTGATATTCTTAGAGGTTTGGCCTCAGGGTGGTGTTCTGTCAGGGCCTTAGGCAGTTCAGGTCAGTGGTCAACTAAAGGAAGCAAGGGAATTGTTTTACTTCCCTTTCTGAAGGCTGTAGGTAAGGCAGGAGACCTGAAACAAATAAGCCTTTCTCCTCTTCCTGCAAAGGCAAGAGACTAGGCAAGGGATTTGGCATAAAGGAATAGCACTTTTTCCTCTTATCAAAAAAGGCAAAGACTGGTGTATAACATTGTGGAAGATGTCTGTGTGTGCACACACATATACATACATACATACACACACAGAGAAAATGTGCAAATATACATATGTATATATTGTATATATGTGTATGTGTAAATGCGGGCATATGTATACATGTGCTACCCTCAAATCTGTTATCTCATTATCTCAGGAGTTCCCTACAGTGATGTAGGTCAAACGACATCTATGCCTGCCAACCTTGTGGTGACTCTTGTCCATGTTGCCCCCAAAAAGGGATCTTCTTTGTTCTTGCTCATTTTCCCATCTTATCATGCAATTCCTTGATAATATTTTTTACTCTGGTTCTTTTCAGAGTCTCTCCTTTGTTCTATGTTTCAGCCTGTACACACCAACCAACACAGCACTGCATTCTCCTCAGTGTGATTTCCATCTTTAGTTCTTTGTAGGCAGTGGTTGATGGCCCAGGTCTCACTAGCATACAGAAACACTGGTAAAAATGTCAGTATTGAGAATATGTGCCTTTGCTTTCATGGGAAGTCTGAGGTAAGTAAAAAAGTTTAGCAGATCCCTGAAAGCAAATCTAGCCCACTCTCCTCTGACTTTTCAACTCTGAGTGGATCTCATTAGCCATTTGCACTGTCTTAAATATACATACTGTTGGCCAAGATCTATAGGGTGTCCATCTAATATATATTTTGAAGGCCCTAGTTGATAAAGTTCTGAGTGAGAAGCTATTACACTGTGCATCTGTTCTATTTTACCTTCCAATGAAGTTGCCAAATAATTTAATTGATATGTGTCAACTCTGAAAAATAGTTAGGTAGGATTTTATTCTGTTATTTGTTATCTTTGTTCTTTGGAACAGTTATTTTCAATTCATCAAGGCATCGAGTGCCAAGATGGTTGCTCCCCAAGTTATGACTTCACTATGGGAAGTCTGAAGTGGTAAAACCACTTCTACCAAAAGTTGATTGGAAGAGCCCTCATCTACAGGGTGATATCATGTAGCAAGCCACAATATATGCTCTCTTTTCCAACATGGGTGAAATTGGATGAAAATTAATATCATAGTTAGCCAGAAGAGGAAGGG
This sequence comes from Bettongia penicillata ogilbyi, assembly GCA_023548195.1. NCBI lineage: Eukaryota > Metazoa > Chordata > Mammalia > Diprotodontia > Potoroidae > Bettongia > Bettongia penicillata. The sequence continues at coordinate 621,819 of JAJHZJ010000098.1, forward strand.
ATCACAAAAGAACAACCAGGAGTGGGAGAGGGGAGAGGAAACAAAAGGAGAAGGAAGAAGTAGGTCCACTGACTTTGCCTTGCTGACAGGGAAAATGTAAGTGTTGAGTCTATTTATTTTAGAAGAACCATCAGCTTCTGACCATGTCTCTTACGTACTTGATAAACCAGAGTGGCTCCATATACCTCTAGGATCTTTGGAATTGAAAGCCCTTAAACCTTGTCCAAAGTTACCTTTTCAGCCTCTTCACACACACTATGACCCAACCAAAATGGCCTTATTGCTCATATACAGCACTCCACCTCCCATCTCAATGCCATCTCCCCTGTGTGAAATTCACTTCATCTTCATCTCAGCCTCTTAAGATTTCTTAGTTTCTTTTATGTTTCCTCAGATCCAGTTGTGGAGCTTCTATAGAACATCTTTCTTGATCTCCCAACTAACAAAAACAATGACAGCTAGCATTTATCTAGCACTTCAAGGTTCACAAAACGCTTTACACACATTATTTCATTTGATTCTGACAATAACCTTGCGAAGTATGTATTATCTCCTTTTTCCACAGGAGGAAAGAGGTTGAGAGATGTTAAGTGACTTTGCCATAGTCACATGGCTAATAAATGTGTGAGGCACAATTTAAACCTGAATCTTCCTAACACCAAGTCGAGTGTTCTCTCCACTTTGCCATCTGGTTGCCTCTAAATTATCTTCTTTTCTGCAGTTTTTTTAAAAAAATTATTTATTTAAGTTTTCAACATTCATTTCAACAAAATTTTGAGTTCCAAAATTTCTCCCCATTTCTCCCCTCCTCCCACCCCAAAATGCCAAGCATTCTAATTACCCCTAACACTAATCTGCCCTCCTTTGTAACATCCCTCCCTTCCCTTATCTCCATCTTCTCTTTTGTCCTGTAGGGCAAGATAAATTGCTAGAGTCCCAACTTCTCTTCCTCCCCCCTTCCCTACCCATCCCCATTGGGAAGGCAAGCAATTCAATATAGGCCATATTTATGTAGTTTTGCAAATGACTTCCATAATGGTCGTGTTGTTTAAGAATAACTATATTTCCCTCTATCCTATCCTGCCCCCCATTTCTTCTATTCTCTCTTTTGACCCTGTCCCTCCCCAAGAATGTTAACTTCTAATTGCTTCCTCCTCCCATTGCCCCATCATCCCCCCCACACTGTTTATCCCCTTCTCCCCCACTTTCTTGTATTGTAAGATAGGTTTTCATACCAAAATGAGTGTTCATTTTATTCCTTCCTTTAGTTGAGTGTGATGAAAGTAAGCTTCATGTTTTTCTCTCACCTCCTCCCATTTTCCCTCCACTGAAAAGGCTTTTACTTGCCTCTTTTATGAGAAATAATTTGCCCCATTCCATTTCTCCCCTTCTCCTCCCAATATATTTCTCTCTTACCCCTTAATTTCACTTTTTTAAGATGTGATCCCATCCTATTAGACTCTTCCTGTGCTCTCTGTCTCTGTCTGTCTGTCTGTCTCTCACTCTGTGTGTGTGAGAGTGTGTGTAATCCTACCAACTACCCAGATACTGAAAAAAGTTTCAAGAGTTACAAATATTGTCTTTCCATGTAGGAATGTAAACAGTTCAACTTTAGTAAGTCCCTTATGATTTCTCTTTGCTGTTTACCTTTTCATGCTTCTCCTGATTCTTGTGTTTGAAAGTCAAATTTTCTTTTCAGCTCTAGTCTTTTCATCAAGAATGCTTGAAAGTCCTCTATTTCATTGAATGACCATTTTTTCCCCTGAAGTATTATATTCAGTTTAGCTGGGTAGGTGATTCTTGGTTTGAGTCCTAGTTCCTTTGACTTCTGGAATATCCTATTCCACGCCCTTCGATCCCTTAATGTAGAAGCTGCTAGATCTTGTGTTATCCTGATTGTATTTCCACAATACTGGAATTGTTTCTTTCCAGCTGCTTGCAATATTTTCTCCTTGACCTAGGAACTCTGGAATCTGGCCACAATGTTCCTAGGAGTTTCTCTTTTTGGATCTCTTTCAGGAGGTGATCTGTGGATTCTTTCAATATTTATTTTGCCCTCTGGTTCTAGAATCTCAGGGCAGTTTTCCTTGATAATTTCATGAAAGTTGATGTCTAGGCTCTTGTTTTGCTCATGGCTTTCAGGTAGTCCCATGATTTTTAAATTGTCTCTCCTGGATCTATTTTCCAGGTCAGTTGTTTTTCCAATGAGATATTTCACATTGTCTTCCATTTTTTCATTCTTTTGGTTTTGTTTTGTGATTTCTTGGTTTCTCATAAAGTCATTAGCCTCCATCTGTTTCATTCTAATTTTTAAAGAACTATTTTCTTCAGTGAATTTTTGAACCTCATTTTCCATTTGGCTAATTCTGCTTTTTAAAGCATTCTTCTCCTCATTGGCTTTTTTAACCTCTTTTGCCAATTGAGTTAGCCTGTTTGTAAAAGTGTTATTTTCTTCATCATTTTTTTGGGTCTCCTTTAGCAAGGTGTTGACCCACTTTTCATGATTTTCTTGAATCACTCTCATTTCTCTTCCCAATTTTTCCTCCACCTCTCTTACTTAATTTTCAAATTTCTTTTTGAGTACTTCCATGGCCTGAGACCATTGGATATTTATTTTGGATGTTTGGGACACAGAAGCCTTGACTTCTATGTCTTTCTCTGATGATAAGCATTGTTATTCCTTATCTGAAAGGATGAGAGAAGATATCTGTTCACCAAGAAAGTAACCTTCCATAGTCTTAATTTTCCCCCTTTTTGGGGCATTTTACCAACCAGTTACTTGATTTTTGGGTCCTTTGTCAAGAGTAGGGTATACTCTGGGGATCTGTAAGATCTCAATTCCTCCAAGGTGGCACAATCAAGTGTCTACACTAGTCTGGGAGCAGGCAGAGATTTTTGTGCCCAGAATCTTAGCAAAGTTTCCTCTTCACAACCACCTTGCCTCCAGTTCTGCCAAGCCAGCACTGGGGGGCTGAGATTAGGATAAGCTGCAGGGTCAGGGCTGCCATTCAGTGTGAGATAAAGATCAGTTGCTGCAGGGCCTCTACACAGGGCTGAGGTAAGAATCAGCTGCTTAATGCCCCCAGGGGTTTTACGATGCAACAATAGATGTGTGCTGGTCTAGGGGCTGCTGGGGGAACTGCTGCTGCCTGCCTGATGTGGCCTCTGTGGCCACTGCCTGAGGTCAGAGCTATGGGAAGGCCCTTCTCCCTTCTTGGCCAGCTGAAAAAACCATCACTGACCTTTGGCACCTGTGGGATGAGGGATCTGTGAACCACTGCTACTGCGACTGGAGCCCCCGAGGTCTGCTCCTGTCCTCCTCCCAGAGCCACACCTCATGGCCAAGGCTTGGCTGGGCTCGGCATCTGGTGCAACAGATGTTTCCTGTCAGCCTTTCCTGGGATGGAAATCTCCCCTACTCTGTTGTTCTGTGGCTTTTGCTGCTCTAGAATTTGTTGAGAGTCTTTCTTTACAGGTATTTTATGGGCTGTAAGGGGAGACCTAACATGTGCATCTTTCTGCTCCACCATCTTGGCTCCACCCTGCCTCTAAATTATCTTGAATCAATTTGACATAATCGCAAATCTTTACATTGTCTACCCCAGCAAGACCGTAAGCTCCTTGATGGCAAAGTGTGCTTCACTGTGGCCTTTGCATAGGAGCGTAATAAATGCTTGTTGACTGAGCAATCCTCTCTCTCATTTAGCTAGATGACTATCAGAAGTGCCCCCCTTCCCCAAAGCACAGGCCCTGGAACAATCATCCCAATTCATCCTACCCTAGAGATCATTCTACTTCTCACCATCATTCTGCTTCCATCACTATGGCCATCACAGATATTTACAGTAGTCTAATGGAAAGAACCCTGGACTAGAAATCAGAAAACACGGGGTCAAGTCTCATCACTGTCTTTTACTACCCACATCACCTTAGACAAGTCTCAACCTCTCAACCTCAGTTTCCCCATCCATAAAATGTGGGATTTGGATGAGATGATATCTATAATCCTATTTGTGATGAACTAGAATTAGTTTGGCCTCTTCATATGTAGTTAGGTTTGACTCCCAGCTCTGTTTTACTTGCTAGCTATGTGACCTTGCACAAGTCATTTATCTTCTTGGATCTCAGTTTCCTCATTTATAAAATGAGGGTTAGTTTTAAGGTCCATTCCACCTCTGAATTCTAAGAACTTTTAGTACCATGAGACATGATTGGCTATTACTGCTTTTTGTTTATTGTGTCAAGGGGGAAGATTACGTATTTTCAGCTTTTCTTGGGATAAGTTGATAAATCAATATGTCATAGCTATATAGTTTTGTTGCAATGAATATTCCTTTCACTGACACAGATCCCACCTCCTCTATTAATTAGTAGATAGTTTTTGAGAATTGTTGTGGGTGAAAAACATCACCTTGTGGCCACCTCATGAGTCTCTCTGATTTTCCTTAGGGTGGTTCTCAGACAATGGGCATTGTGGAAGATGTCTATGCATGTATACACATATACACACACATACATACATACACACAGAGAAAATGTGTAAATATACATATGTCTATATTGTGTACATATTTGAAGCCTTTCCAGCTTGATAGGACCTGCCAGAGATCTTATTTCACTGATACAATCTTTAAGAACCCAGAGTCAATTCTATTGATGGTACAGCATCAAAGAATGACTTTAGTGGAGGTTTCTTGGTAGACTGGACAAAATACTGAAGGGGGAACAATTCTTAAAGACCATCCTTTTTTTTAAAGGGACTACATGCTCTATTATACAGTTGTATAGTGCCAGAGCAGCTTTGGATTCATCTTCCAGACTCTGGGTGCTGCTACAGCCTGATTCTTTTCTCTGAGCAACTGACCATGTCTGGAATCCTCTCCCTCCTGACCCTCTGGATTTTGCCACCAATACTCAACTGCTTTCTCATCCTGGAACATTTTTCAGTCATCCCATCTCCCATCTCCTATTGAAGAGTTCCTTTTGAGGTCTCCATTTTGGGGATGAGCCCAGAATGGTCAAGTTCATTCCCTTCCTATTTGTGCTTGTGACTGGATTTCTTCACTAGACCCCAACCTGGGTACCTTCCCCTTCCCCTCCCCTTCTCCTTCCCTCCTTTTCTCCCCTCCCTTTTACACTCCTTTTTATGTGTTTTCTTTCCCTGTTAAAACAGGAAGTCTTTGAGTGGACTGTCTTTCTTTTGCTTGTATTTGCATTCTCAGCATTTAGCAAAGTGATTGGCAAATAGTTGGTGGTTTGTGTCCTTCCTTCTCCAAGAGGACCAAAATGACATCACCATGATAAAGTCAAGTTTCATTGTGTCCGACTGTGGCTGTTCAGACTAATACAAGCTCAGAAAGCACTTCTACAGGTTGGGCACGGATAGTCTGTGTGAATATTTGGGGTGGTTACTTCAAATTTGTGTATCCTAAGTTTCCTTTATGCTGTTTCATTTCTGCTTTCCTCATAGAGCTCATCATCCTCTCTGATGTGGGCACACCATGCTGAGTGGTCCTGTGCCAGTGTCTCCCATGTTGTACAGTCAAATTCAAAGTTCTGGAGAGAGACCTTGAGAGTGTCCTTGTATCACTTCTTCTGACAACCATGTGATCGTCTGCCCCATGTGAGTTCTCCATAAAATAGTCTTTTTGGCAAGCTTACATTTTGCATTCATTATGCTCTCTGAATCATAGTTTGAATGCTTAGCAGTTCATTCAAGCAAGGACCTCAGTGTCTGGTACCTTATCTTGCCAGATGATTTTCAGAATCTTCCTAAGACAGTTCAAATGGAAGTGATTCAATTTTCTGGCATGGCACTAGTAGATTGTCCATGTTTCACAGGCATACAACAATGAGGTCAGCACAACGGCTCTGTAGACCTTCAGTCTGGTAGTCAGTCTAATACTTCTTCTCCCCCATACTTTTCTTCGGAACCTCCCAAACACTGAGCTAGCTCTGGCAATGTATGTGTCAACCTCACTGTCAATGTGTACATCCCTGGAAAGGACATTCCCAAGGCAAGTGAACTTATCTGCCGCATTTAAAACTTCTCCATTTGTTGTGAATGATGGTTCCACATATGAATGGTGTGGTGGTGGTTGATGGAGCACCTGTGCTTTCTTGGTGTTAATTATTAGGCTAAAATTGCACAGGCAGCAGAGAATTGATCCATACTTTGCTGCATCTCAACTTCAGAGGCTGCATTGAGCGCACAATCATCTGCAAACAGAAGATCATGCATCAACACTCTCTCCACTTTGGTCTTGGCTTGTAGCCTTTTCAAATCGAAGAATTTACCATCAGTATGGTAGCCAACCTCGATGCTGTGTTCATCCTCATTGAAAGCATTTGACAACATGACTGAAAGCATCATGCTAAAAAGCATGGAAACAAGCACACAGCCCTGTTTCACTCCACTGGGGACTGAGAAGGCACGAGAGCACCGTCCACTATCCAGAACCTGGGCAAACATACCATCATGAAATTGATGTACAATGCTGATGAACTTCTCTGGGCAACCAAATTTTGACATAATTTTCCATAAGCCCTCATGACTTTCAGTATCAAAGGCCTTGGTCAGATCTACAAACGTTCTGTACAGACCTCTATTCTGCTCCTGGCATTTCTCCTGGAGCTGTCGGACAGCAAACACCATATTAACTGTTCCTTAGCCCTTTCTGAAGTCACACTGACTCTCAGATATATGACCATCATCCAGGCAAAGGATCAGCCTATTAAGGAGGACTCTAGCATGAATCTTTCCAGCAATGATCAGGAGAGAAACCTCCTTGTGATTGTCGTAGGATAATCTATTTCCTTTACCTCTATAGAGATGGACAATGGAGGCATCCTTGAACTCCTGAGGCATAACCTGGGGGATGAACACATAGTAAGCACATAGCAAGTGCTTAATAAATGTTTCTTGCCCCTGGTCTATCTAATTATCTCTCAGGTTCAGCTCAAACTCTACCTTAAATAAATAGATAAAACTCTACCTTCTACAAGAGGCTCTTCCCAATACACTCCCTCACATTTCTCTCCTCAATTGCTAGTGCCTTATTACTTTTTATTTACACACTATATGTAGATATTATACATATATGTATATATGTATGTATACACATACATCCTTTCCATTTATATATATATATATATACAAAATACAGAGTATAAATAGAAAGCAATCTCAGGGGGAGGAGCCAAGATGGCGGAGTAGAAAGGCTCAGGTATGCTAGCTCCGAATCCACAGCCAATAAATTTACTGTAAAAAGAACTCCCCACAAATTCTGGAGCAGAGTAAGCCACACACCAACACAGTGGAGGAGATTACTGTTCCAGAGACCCCTGGAGAGCTGTCCCCAGGGGTCCGTCACGTGCTGGGCAGCGGAGTCCACCCCTGTGCTGCCCTGGCCCCGTGGCCCCAGAGGAGATCCGAGCAGGCTTCAGGGACGAAATCTCCAGTGGCCACGAAGGTCCCTCCACCCACAGGTGCTCCAGGTCAGTGAGAGAGACTTCTGGGCTGGCTGAGAGGGGAGTAGGGTGTCTCCGTGACTCAGGCCCCCTTGGGAGGTAGCAGCAGAGGCAGCAGCGGCAGCCCGGGACTCCACAAGCAGGCAGGAGCTCAGGGCCATTACCGAAGGTCTTTGCATAAACCCCCTGAAGGAACAAAGCCTGGGAGGTGGCCCTGCCCCCACTCCAGCACCAGAACTTAAGCTCACATTGAATAGCAACCTTGCCCACCATGGAAAGCCCCCAGGATGGGGAGAAGCATTTGAATCTCAGACCCCAAGCATTAGCTGGGCAGATCTAGGCGGGGGTGGAGAGGAATCTCAGAAGTTAAGTAACTGGCTAGGAAAATGTCCAGAAAAGGGAAGAAAAATAAGACCATAGAAAGCTACTTTCTTGGGGGACGGATGTTCCCACCTTCCATTTCTGATGACGAGGAACAATTCTTACCATCAGGGAAAGACATGGATGTTGGGGCCTCTCTATCCCAGACATCCGATGTGGATGTCCGGTGGGTTCAGGCCATGGAAGAGCTCAAAAAGGATTTTGAAAATCAAGTTAGATAGGTGGAGGAAAACCTGGGAAGAGAAATGAGAGAGATGCAAGAAAAGCATGAAAAATGGGTCAATACCTTGCTAAAGGAGACCCAAAAAAATGCTGAAGAAAGCTCCCTGAAGAAAATAGTTCTCTCAAAATTAGAATGGAACAAATGGAGCCTAATGACTTTCTGAGAAACCAAGAAATCACCAAACAAAACCAAAAGAATGAAAAAATGGAAGAGAATGTGAAATATCTCATGGGAAAAACAACTGACCTGGAAAATAGATCCAGGGGAGACAATTTAAAAATTATGGGACTACCTGAAAGCCATAAGCAAAAAAAGAGCCTAGACATCAACTTTCATGAAATTATCAGGGAAAACTGCCCTGAGATTCTAGAACCAGAGGGCAAAATAAGTATTGAAGGAATCCATCAATCACCTCCTGAAAGAGATCCAAAAAGAGAAACTCCTAGGAACATTGTGGCCAAATTCCAGAATCCCCAGGCCAAGGAGAAAATATTGCAAGCAGCTAGAAAGAAACAATTCCAGTATTGTGGAAATACAATCAGGATAACACAAGACATAGCAGCTTCTACATTAAGGGATCGAAGGGCATGGAATAGGATATTCCAGAAGTCAAAGGAACCAGGACTCAAACCAAGAATCACCTACCCAGCTAAACTGAGTATAATACTTCAGGGGAAAATATGGTCTTTCAATGAAACAGAGGACTTTCAATCATTCTTGATGAAAAGAGCGGAGCTGAAAAGAAAATTTGACTTTGAAACACAAGAATGAGAAGAAGCATGAAAAAGTAAAGAGCAAAGAGAAGTCATAAGGGACTTACCAAAGGTGAACCGTTTACATTCCTACATGGAAAGACAATATTTGTAACTCTTAAAACTTTTCAGTATCTGGGTAGTTGGTGGGACCACACACACATGTACACGCATGCACGTGCACACACATACACACATGCATGCACACACAGAGACAGAGAGCACAGAGTGAATTGAATAGGATGGGAACATATCTTAAAAGAAATTAAGGTAAATGGTGAGAGAGAAATATAGTGGGAGGAGAGAGGGTGAAATGGAATGGAGTAAATTGTATCTCATTCAAGAGGCAAGCAGGAGACTTTTTAGAGGAGGGAAAAAGAGGAGAGCTGAGAAAAAAACATGAAGTTTACCCTCATCACATTCGACTAAAGGAAGGAATAAAATGCACACTCATTTTGGTATGAAAACCTATCTTATGATACAGGAAAGTGGGGGAGAAGGAGATAAGCAGGGTAGGGGGGATGATGGAAGGGAGGGCAATGAGAGGAGGGAGCAATTTGCAGTCAACACTCTTGGGGAGGGACAAGATCAAAAGACAGAATAGACACAATGGGGGGCAGGATAGGATGGAGGGAAATAGCGTTAGTCTTACACAACACGACTATTATCGAAGTCATTTGCAAAACTACACAGATATGGCCTATATTGAATTGCCTGCCTTCCCAAAGGGAATGGGTAGGGAGGGAGGGATGGGGTGAATTTGGAACTCAAAATTTTAGGAACAACTGTTGAGTATTGTTGTTGCTACTAGGAAATAAGAAATACAGTTAATGGGGAATAGAAAGTCATCTGGCCCTACAGGACAAAAGAGAAGATGGGGACAAGAGAAGGAAGGGATGATAGAAGAGAGGGTAGATTGGTGATAGGGAAAATTAGAATGCTGGGTGTATTGCAGTGGGGGGAGGGGAGAAATGGGGAGGAAATTTGGAACCCAAAATTTTGTGAAAATGAATATAAAAAGTTAAATAAATAAATTTATATTTGAAAGTAAAAAAATAAAAAAAAAGAAAGCAATCTCAGAGGGAAGGCAAAATATACATATATATTATATATAATATATATATAAATATGTCTATGTGTGTATATATATGTGTGTGTGTGTGTTTATATACATATATAGTATGTAAGATCATGTTGTCACTATCCATTAAATTATGAGCTCCTTGAAGACAGGAAAAGTGTTTTTGTTTTTGTAGGAAGAAATTTCTTTTTTTTTTGCTAGCACTTATTGCAGTATCTGACTTATAGAAAGGGCTTAGATAAATGTTCGTTAACTGACTGGTGAACTTTAGGCAGAGCTGGACTTCCATGCTGAGCTAGCAGTCAGAGGAGCTCTTCCCTTGATCCCTTGGAGGTACCCCGCCCCCAGACACTGTGCTAGGTTCTGAACATGGGAAAGAACATGTAGACATAATAAATCAACAAAAATATAGACAAATACAAGGTAATTTTAGAGTGGGGATAAGCTTTGGCAGCTAGGAGAGACAGAAGGCTGAATCTACAATGCATTTCAAAGGAAGAAGAAATAGTACTTTGTGTCTGAACATGAGAGATAGAGGGGTATGGATGATGGTAAACGAGAGGAAAGAAGAGCCAAAGATAAATAAATAGAGAAACAAACAAACTAATCAATGAACATTAACAAAGAAATCAGGGAAGGGAGATACATTGAGGAAAAAGTTGAGGAATATGATATGGAGCATACTGAGATTGAAGCAACAGTGGAACATCTAAGCAGAGATCAGGTACTTGGAGAGGCAGCACTGGAGCTGACTGCTGGAGTGTTCAAGTCTAGCCCAGGACCTTCTGGGTCATTGACAGCAATTACCTCCAACAGTAAATCTAAGACAGTCTGAAATTATCTTGTGACAGAACAATTACAAGGCAATCAGGCCCCCTACTCACTTCCTTGCCCCCTTGAGTCCTTGTGTAAACACTCTGCAAGCCACATTCTTATATAGACTGTCTTATCAACTGAATGAATGAATAATAAAACATGCATATTGTGTGCTAGGCACTGAGGACACACATACAAGAAAGCAAGAGAGTCAATACCCTCAAAGACCTTACATTCTCTTGGGGGAATATAATACATAAAGAGGAGCTGGAGAAGGCAAAGTGAATCATGAAGAGGTAAAGTGGCATGGTTTAGAAATAACCAGGATATTAATAGCACAGGCCTAGTTTTGAGAAAGATAAGCTGGAAATCACACCTATCAGAGCCTAAGATAGTTCCAGGGTCAGAGGTCAAGGATCTAGTGGGAAAAATGTAAGTGAATTGAGGGTAAGGATGATGGCCAGCACACAGGCATTGGTTTTGCTACTATTCTGCTCTTGTGAAAAAAGAGCCCTGGCTAGTTCTTATACTTATGTCACTTAGACTGTGACATTTGGAGTGAAGAGGGAACTAGGATTGGTTTTCCATTTCTTTAAAGAAACAAAACTCTGTAAAGAGATGAGCTGCTCTGCTATGAAGAGGAGGAAAACCTAACTATGACAACACAGAGGAGAAATAGTGGTAGAGAGTTTGCTTGGTGGAGCCTGGATGTGATGAGTCTGATGTTCTCCAGAGAACCACCCGTGATTCCCATTTCTCTTCCTGCTTTAGCCTGAAATTCAGAGTACTCAAGGCTCTGGCAACTGACCCACCCAGCAATTGAAACTCAAGTGTATCTTTGCCTTAGAACCCCTTTTCCCTTGTTGTTCCTGCTTTGCTATGTTTCTACCTTTGGGTGATTTGTTTTAGGCCTAGAGCTTCCCATTATGCAAGTTACAATGCACCACAATAAAAGGTTTGTTAATTTATGCATTACTAGTCTGCCTATTTTTTTAATGAAACTCTTTTTCTAAGTCATATGACTACTCTTAAGGACCAAGATGTCACTTGTAAAGAAATCACTACTCAACTATCAGGTCTGACAGTATTGACTTTAAAATATTGATGCTTATAATATCACTTGCACCCAGGATTCATGGGTCCTATATGGTTAGTAATCTTGAAGACCACGATCTTTAAGGAATCAAATACAAGTGGCCTAAAGTTCAATAGGGAGTCACATGATGGACACAGTAGGCTGTGGCATACTTCCATCTATGTGCAAGAAGTGGTATAAGGGATATTACCAGGGAAATGCATAATCTGAAAAGGAAGCAGGATGCTCAGGTAGTGGAAGCAAAGACTATCGGATGAAGAACCCCACTTTCACTGGTACTTTCAAAATGTTTTTAAAATAAAACTACAGGAATGCCTCTAAGATCTTCTATTAAGTATAGATGGAATGTAATTTGCACTGATGGAGGGAATTCCTACATCAATGAGATCACAGATCCCTCCAAGCACTGAAGTTGTTTGATGAAGAGATCTTTTGCTCTGGCTCCAGTGCAGGAATATTCACCAGTGCCTTTAGAGCCCAAAGGAAATTAAGGTAGGGCCCAGAGCTAGTGTTACTAATGCTAATACAGAAAATGGGAGAATAAAGCCCAGTTAAATGTAGCAACAAAAGTAAGGTCACACTAACCCATCAGTTATCCTGCCACAGTATCTTAGAGTGCAGTTGACAGCTTACTCTGCTTCACTTTACCATTTGTACACTACTGTACATCATATAAGGTAGGAAGCATAATGCCATCTGCTGAGTAATTATCAGTAATAAGCATTGAATACCATGCATTTGTTGTCTATAACTAAGGAATCTAATTGTTTTTATGTTTGAATGAATGTAGCCCTGCAAGCTTTATGAGAAGGAGAATGTATTCTAAGTGTCTTAGAGGGAAGGCAGTAAGTGCCCCGGGATAAACAGGGAAGATAACGCTCTAGTCCTGGATGAGTCACTATCAGGCTGGGTGACATTTTGGTCACTTTCCTTCTATGTGCCTCATTCTCCTGTGCTGTTAAATTAGACTTCCAGGTATGAAATTCTGTGAGTCGATGAACAACAGTTCCTGAAGCATACCTTCGGTCTATCTGCCTGACTAGCAAGAAGGGCCATCTCAGCAACACCCATTAGCATCCATTTCAATAAATTCCTTCTCTAGTTGCTGCCAATATTTCTGTCATAAATAGATGCACATACAGAGCTTTTAGCTTAAAATTTTACCAAGTAGGTCAACTTTTTTGACCATTTGCTTTTCTAACTTGATGATAAAAAATAAGCAGGGTGGGAACATAGCCCAAAAGCTTTTATTTACTTATCATGAACTAGCAAATGGGAAAGTTGTGTAACAAAATGACAGCATTTCCGATCAAAACTTCTCTGTTCTAGGGATGATTTCCCCTCTTGACATTATACACTTCATCTAATGGACTAGCTCTGCCTGCTTCTCATTTGCCCGATAAAATATGCTGCTGGAGAAACAAGAAACAGATCATTGTTCAACAGCAATTTTGTACTTCCTTGGATTTAGTGCACCCACAATAATGGGGGCCAATTGATGGATGACTGTGTAGTTCTGCATTGTACACCGGGAGTTTATGTCCATCTTCCCATCTAACTCTTGCTCCCTCAACCAGACCAGAATGTATCAAAGCTGGAGCTTGGGGGATTTTCCTGTGCTCCAGTAGTTCTCGTTAATTATGAGGCCCAGATAATTAAAATAATGCAGTTGCTCCCAGGCAAATCCAGCAACCAGGAGGCTTAGCAGCATTTGTGCCTGTCTGTTGCCATAGCTTTGTCTGTGGTATTTAGAGAAAGGCAGTTAGCAATCATTACTCTTTCCCCTCCAGAGCCAACCCAACAGATTGCAAAACAAAAATAAGGCTAATACCAGTGATTCACTTTCTGTCACCAGGCTCTTTAACCTTCTAGCTGTGTCCACGTCAATGCCAAGGGAGTATGTGCAGAGCACGTTGCTCTAAGAAGCAATGGGGCATAATCCAAGTGCATCTTGACACCTCACTGTTTATTCCATCCCAGGCATTCACATCCCTTAAGGGGACTTGAAACACAGCTATCCAAACATCTGTGGGCATGACTTCTGTATAGCCCCTGAAAACAGGGGGAAATGGAGGGAATACAATCTGATCCAAACAGGGAATGGTAAATTAGGTTCTCTTGCTTTTTCCATTTTTAAAAATCCTATAGAAAAAAAATGAAGCTCCTGTATTGTTAAACCCTACATGTTTCACTCCATTTTAAATATATCTGCTAAGAAAATTATTCTAATAAAAAGATTCAAGATTTATTTGAACCTAAATATAAAGAATAATAGCTGATGTTTATAAAGAGCTTTAAGGTTTGCAAAATACTTTTCTTACACTATCAAATTTAAGCCTTGCAACAACCCTATCAGGTAGATACAAAAGGTATTAACCTATTTTACAGATAAGGACACTAAGACTCAGAAAAGTGAAATAACTTACCTAAAGTCATATAACTTAATTACTAAGTGTCAGAGCTAGGATTTGAAACCAGATCTCTTCAGATTCTAAGTATATTACCAAGTAAAAATAACAATAAGAATAGCTTGTATACATTTAGTACTTTACAGTTTGCAAACTCTACCACATCATACAGGGGAAAGGGCCTTGGGCTGGAATTCTAACTCTCCCACTGACCAGCTCTACATTCTTGGGTAAATCTTTTCACCTCTCAGAGTGTGGAATGGAGGTATACTTAAAACCAAAATTAGCCTATATTTATTTTATATACATTGTATACAAGTTGTCTCTTGCGCATGTGTTTCCTTCCCTGATGGAATATAAACTAATTAACGGCAAGTGCTTTCTAATTTTGTCTTCAATTGTATCTTTGTATCCCCAAGAGACTACAGCAGTACCTGGAACAAACATGATAAACATTCATTGATTGACTCTTAATTTTTTCGCCTATAAATAGGAGATGATAATACTTATACCACCTGTATCATAGGAATGTTGTGAAGTTCAAGTCAGCTCATCACTCAACAAGCATTTTCTAATTTCTTTTTTAAAATAATTTTTATTGATGTTTCTTACATCACCTTAGTGCCCTTCCCCTTCCCAAGAGTATTTTTTTTAGAGAGAGAGGAAAAAAAATCAGCACAATTGATTGATAAATTGAGAAAGTCTAAAAACATGTGCAATGTGCTAATACCTGTAGACCTCTCACCTCCATGAAGGGGTAGGTTGGGGTTATCTTCTTGTATCTCTTCATTTGAGTCTAACATGATCTTCATAGTGTTGTAATATTTACTTTTGATTTTTTTGGTGTGTCACTGTTCTTTGTCTTTACATTGTTGTAGTTATTGTGTATTTGTTTTCTTGGCTTTGCTTACTTCACACTGCATCAGTTCATAGAGACCTTTCCATGCTTCTCTGTATTTATCACATATCATTCCTTGTAGCACAATAGTATTCCATTATATTCATGTACCCCAATTTGTTTAGCCATTTCCCAGCTGATGGGCATTTACTTTGCTTCCAATTCTCAGTTATCACAAAAAGTTCTGCCATCAATATTTTGGAGTACATGGAAACATTTTTTTTTATCAATGGCTTCCTTAGGGTATAAGGCCAGTAGTGGAGTCTCTGGTTCAAAGGGCATGAATATTTTACTTACTTTATTTACATAATTCCAAATTGTTTTCCAAAATGGTTATCCCATCTCACAGTTCTACTAACAATGTATTAGTAGGCTTATCTTCCCACAGTCCCTCCAACATTGATATTGTCATTTATTTGGTAAGTTTTGCCCACATGCAGGGTGTGAGGTAAAACCTCAGAATTGTTTTGATTTGCATTTCTCTTATTATTACTGATTTGGAACATTCTTTCATGTGGTTGTGAATACTTTGCTATTCTTCTTTTGAGAACTTTTTGTTCATATCCTTTGATATTTATTTCTTGGGGAATATTATATACATATACTATTATATATTTATGTTTGTTAATTATATATTTACATATTTTTTTACTGTTTCTATGACTTGGATACAGAGAAATTTGAAGCAAAGATTTGTTCCCACTTGACCACTTCCCTTCTCATCCTAGATGCATTAATGTTACCTATGACAAAGTTTTAATTTCAAGTATTCAAAGTTAACTAATTTATCTCTTGCAATTGCCTCTGTCTCCTGCTTAGTGAAGAATGCATGTCTTATACATAGCTGTGAGAGGTATATGATCTGTTTATCTTCTATTTTTTGAAAGTATGATTTTTAATACTAAGGCCACATGTCTATTTGGGATGTACTGTGGAATGCAGTATAAGGTATTAGTCTAAATCTAATTTCTGCCAGGCTGCTTTCTAGTTTTTCTAGTTGTTTTTATCAAATAGGGAGTTGTCCCCTAGGTAATTCATGTTTTCTACTTTATCAAACAGTAGGTTATTTAGTTCTACTGTTTCTAAATATCCCTTGTCTAGTCAGTTCCATTGATCTATCTCTCTCTTATTAAACGAACACCAGATAGCTTTGGTGACTGCTGCTATATAATATAATTTGAGGTCTGGAAGTAGTATTCCTTCTTCATTCTTACTTCCTTTCATTAATTTCCCTTGATATTCTAGATCTTTCCTTTTCCCAAATGAATGCTGTCATTATTTGACAAAACTCTGTAAAGTAGTCTCTTAGTAATTTGTTTGGTATAGCATTAAAAATGTAAATTAATTTTGCTCATAATGTCACTTTTATGATATTGGCACAGCTTAGCCATGAGCACTGAATATTCCTCTAGCTGTTTAGATTGTTCTTTATTTCTTTAAAGAGTGCTTTGTAACTTAATCTGTTCAAGTCTTCTGTGTGCTTTGGGAGGTTAATCCCCAGATATTTTATGCTTTTTTTAGTTATCTGGAATAGGATTTCTCTCTATTATTACCTTTTTATTATTACATATTTTTATTTTGTTTTATTATTATTATTATACAGAAATGCTGTTGATTTGCAAGGGTTTATTTTGTAGTCTGCAACTTTGCTGAAGCTACTAATTTTCTCATTTAGTATCTTTGCTGACTCCTTAGGGTTTTCCAAGTAAACTATTATATCAGTGGGAAACAGGGATAGTTCTACCTCCTCTTCACTATTCCTTTCTCTTATTGCTATTGCTAGCATTTCCAGATTTGAGATGTTGTGAGGATTGGCATTTATTAATGCTTACTATTAATACGCCAGGCATTCTGCTAAAGGCTGGAGACACCAAAAAACACAAAAGATAGTTCCTGCTCTCAAGGAGTTCATAGTCTAATGGGGAAGGAGACATGCAAAGACATGTACAAATAAGATATAGACAGAATAATTTGGAAACAATAAACAGGAAGAAAACATTATCATTAAGAAAAATCAGGAAAAGCTTCATGTAATAGGTGAGATTTTAGTTGAATCTTGAAGGAAGCCAGAGAAACCAGGATGCAGAGACAATAAAGAAGATAATTCCAGGCATGTAGAACAGCCAGTGAAAATTCCCAGAACCGGGAGATGGAGCATCTTGTTTGAGGAATAGCTAAGAGGCCAATGTCACTGAATCATAGAGTTTATGGTAGGAAGTAAGGCATAAGACTGGAAAAGGAGAATGGACTAGGTTCTGAGGGGCTTAGAACACTAGGATTTGATATTTTTATTTGATCCTGGAGGTGATAAGGAGCCATGGCATTTAATGAATGGGGAGAGAGGGTGATATGGTTAGACTTGTGATTTCAGTGCTTCTTAACTGTGGTCTCAACTCACATTTTAAAACATGCCAAAGGGGTCACAAGCTGAAAAAGTTTAAGAAACTCTATTTTAAAAGACCAATATTTCAGCTGAGTGGAGGATGAACTGGAGTGATCAGAAACTTAAGACAAGGAGACCAGAAGTCTAACTGCAGTAGTCCATGTATGAGGTGATAAGGCCCTGTATCAAGTGGGATAAATCATATAATACTGCTTATTTCATCCAAACTCAAAATTATTATGCCTACTTGTCAGAGGAATAAACTGAGGCTCAAGGAAGTAAAGGGGCTTGATCCAATTTCAGCTATCAATAAGTGGTAGAGTTAAGACCAAAAGTGATGTCCTTTGATTCCTGGTGCAATATTTTTGCCACACTATGCCATACTGTTTATTGAAACAAAGGTTAATTTTTAAAAGCTATTTTAAGTTTCTATATCCAAGTAAGTACTATGATCATTTTAACCCTCCTATGTTATAAATTAGGTTCACAATATTCATTGATATACCAATAGAGAGAAGGTATAGAGTTGGGTGACCTCCATAGAACTGGCCAGCTAAATTACCTTAATACCAGGCAAAGTCTGTATGAACAGCAATGATTTTTGGGCATGTTCAACATATATCATTACTAAAAATGTTCCGTTTTGAGAAAGTGTGAAGAAGATTTCAGCAATCTCCATGCATGTGGGGCTGAAAGCTTCTTATGATACTTGTTGAAGAGATTAAGGTATTATTCTACTGCTCTGGCAAACCCTTGAGTTAGTGCATGCATTTACATGATAAAGATCCATATTTTCCATCCTGAGGATTAAAGAATCTCTATTACAGGCAGCAGGCAATAAGAAACCCAGCTCAGCAGAAAAGACTGGGGCAGTTATAGCAAGGTCTGGAGGGCTGACAGGAAGGTATCAAAAATTAGAATTGGGACAGGAGGACCAGGTATTCACTCTTGTGAATAAAAATCACTTCATCTCCCTAAGCCTCCATTACCTCATCCACAAAATGAGAGGATTTTACTAGATGAGCTCTAAAGTCTTCCATCTCCATGATATAAGGTTCCAAACAAACAGTGAGGTCAGGATTAGCTGTGTCAGAACCAAGTTACAGAGTGGAGATAGGTATGAGAATGAGGTGTCTCAGGCAGCTCTTGCTCTCCCTGCCTGTATTTGCTCTCTTGGGCATCCTCAGAGTGAGAGGACAGTGCCTTTCTTGGGGCCTGGCAACAGCTCCTTCCTTTCTGCCCTTCCTCCACCCACAGTTTAACTATCCAGTATCCAAAACTGATAAAAGTCAGTGACAGCCAATCCTTGATGAAGACTGCTTTAGAGAATTGAAAAGGAACACAACCAAAAACATCTAGATAAGAGGAGATCCTGACAGGTTAGCACTGGATTAAATCTAGTAAAATAAAATTCAATAGGACTAAATGTAAAAATGAACCCTACAAGTACAAGAAAGGAGAGACATGTTTAGACCATAATTTGTCTGGAAAAGATCTGGAGGTGGAAGTAGACTGAAAGATCGATACAGTCAACAGTGTGATATGGAAATCCCCAAAGCTAACACTGTCTTGGTCTGCATTAAGACAGATCCAACTTCCAGGAAGGAAGTGACAGTCTCTGTGTATTCTATCTGACTCTGTTCAAAACATAACTGGAGAATTTTCTTTAGTCCTGAGCACCACAGTTTAGCAACAATACTGGCACACTGGCAATCATACAGAAAGGGAAAACAAAGATTGGTTAAAGGCTTTAGTCCATGCCATATTGTGTTCATCCTTTGTTGCCAAAGAAGACCGTGCCATCAGAGAAAAGATGACATGACTTGCACTTGACTTTTTTTAGAGTGAGGGAGGGCTGTGCAGGTCACCAGTCTCACTTCTCCTCCAGAGCCATCTGAATCCAGTGACCAGATACTCATCAGGATGACTATGGAGATCAATTGAAAGAACTGGGTATGTTTAGCCAGGAGAAGAGAAGATTTAGAGGGGACCTAAGAGATGACTTCAAATATCTGAAGGGCCATTGCGTGGAAGTGGGACCTGATTTATTCTGTTGGATTCTAATATTAATTCTACTCCTCCTCTGAGGATTCCTAGATTCCTGTAAATTACACCAGATAGCCAGAGGGCAAACCAGGAGCAATGACTGGAAGCTGCAAAGATGCCAATTTGGGCTTGATGTCAAGAGAAACTTCCTAACAAGAGAGCTACCCCAAAGTGGA
Source organism: Bettongia penicillata ogilbyi (assembly GCA_023548195.1). Classification (NCBI taxonomy): domain Eukaryota; kingdom Metazoa; phylum Chordata; class Mammalia; order Diprotodontia; family Potoroidae; genus Bettongia; species Bettongia penicillata. The sequence continues at coordinate 641,549 of JAJHZJ010000098.1, forward strand.
ATACTTCAAGAGGTTCCATTTCAGTGAAGTCTGGACCATCATATGTCAACTCCGTAATAGTGGGGATTCTTTGCAGCTACAAATGGATTATGAGGTCCCTTTCAATTCTAAAATGCTGTGATTAGGAGTATAGTGGCAATGAATAAATGTAATTCCAAATCTGGGAACAAAATAGGAACTTCAGTTCTCAACACTGCCTTTTTAGGGTATAGGTAATGTCAGAATTCCTGTACCAAAATCAAGGAGTCATTTAAATCTGGAATGCTGGTGAGTCAGCCAGGCTGAAAGCAATGAGTCAATCCTAAGTCATGAGAAACACCATCAGATTTGGTTCTAACCTTAGGCTAGAAAACTAAATCTTCTTATGAAAAAGTCTGAAGAGTCTTCCTGTTTCCAGTCCCTCTTCTCTCCAATATATCTATATCTATATCTATCTATCTATGTATATATATATATATATCTACATATATCTAGATATATATACATACAAATATTAGCTATATATCTATACACACATATATACATATATACACACTTATATATATATGTGTGTGTATGTATTTATGTGTTATGTACATATATGTTTATATATATGTATATACACACATATTTTAAAGAACAACCAGAATTGATCATTTGATGATATCATTTCCTGATTTCCAAAAATTTTTATTGACTCCCTAGTGCCTCTACGATAAAATATAAAATCCTGAGTCTGACAATTAAAACCCTCCACAATGTAGCTCCCATTTACCATTACAGTGTTCTTTCCATTTCCTACCCTTCACCCTCTGTTCCGGTTCATCACCCCCCCACACACATACAACATCCCGTCTTCTCAGATCTCTGTGCTGATGTGCTCCTTTCCCACATGGCTTTTCAGAATCTCTAACTCTCTTCAAAGCCCAACTCAAGGGCTGCCTCCTACATCAGGTTTTTCCTGATGCCACCACTTGTTAGTACATACTCCTTGAAATTAATTTGCCTGGTACATAGTAGATGTTTAACAAATGCCTGTTGACTGACAACTTTGTATATTCTTTTATTTGTGTACAGGGCACATTTCTTCAGTAGAATTTAAAATCTCCAAGATGGAGGACTGTTTTGTTTTTGTCTTTATATATTTAGTGCAGTGCCTTACACATGGTAGGGGCATAATCAATGTTTGTTGGACTGAATAACCCTGGAAGACAGGAAGACCCATTCCTTCACATAGGAGATGTGCCTTGTGGCTGAGCTTCCTATCATCAGTAGGGACATCTATGGAAGTGATAATTTGCTAACTGTCTGCCTTAAGTTTAGGATGTGTTTGCCTCTGGAGTTAGCTATTGGCCTTGAGAGATGCGGAACTGGGATGAATTATAGAGCTATAATTATATACTCACATCAAGTCAAGTCACCATTCCTGTTAGAATCTCAAGTGATTTCTAAATCCCTGAAAATATACAAGAAAATTGATATATGTACATAAGTATGGACAATAGTTCATATGTCAAGTTGCTTGTAAGTCCTGCCTTGGCTTTTTATTACATGACTGTATTTAATTAACCAGGTTGAGTTCACTCTATTAGACTTTTCTTTTTTTCTGATTTTTTAATCCTCAGACACGTTTTCAAATGCCATTTTTTTATTCTCTCTCATTATAGTTAGATTTACCACTGCATATATGATATTGAAAAGTGTGGCCAAATAGTCAATTAGGTGGATGAGCCTAGGGGTGCATTTCTCTTCCATGCTGAAAAAGCATTTGACTGCAGTGAGAGGCTTATGTCTGTTTCAAAGGTTTGACAGGTTTGGATTCACCAATCATTTTCTTTCTTGGCTAAAGGTCCCTTATTTTAATTCTAAAATGGTCTTTCAGCTGGCTTTTCAATCTAATAGCTTCCCCTAAACCAGAGCACCCTCAAAGATTTATACCATCTCACTCCCTTGTATATCCATAGGAGAACAATAAGCAAAAGATAAGATCATTTGGAATCCTGGGGGATTTAAGGAAACTGTGTAATTCACAGGTTATGGTTAAAGACTAACAATATATTTATTGATCATTCTGAAAGATTCTTTTTTCATGGTGGCCCGATTTTTCTCAGTAATTGATTAGCAATTTTTATCTCAGGGTACAAGATGACAGTGATACTGCCTCTGATTTATTCCCCTGCTTCAGGATTGGTTCCAAGATTTCTTTTTTCTCTTGGTGTCTCAAGAGAACAGTTTCTCACAATGCTGAGAGAAGATGAAGAGTTCAAGCATTTTCAGTTTAAAAAATGGCTAGGATGTTTACCTCCCTTATTAACAAAATCCACAGTGATGCAATTCATTAGACTCAACCACAGCAGACCCTGTGGATAAAAGTGAAAACTTTGAAAATAAACATAATGTCCCAAATAAATCATGTTTGTGACTCTACCTAGGGAAAATTCTGAATCAGCACATTTTCCACCATCCACTTTTTTAAGGAGAAGCAAACTCAGTACAAAGACAGAGCGATAGAATGTCTATGTTTAGGGGCCCCAACTACCTCCATGGTATAAAGATTCAATTTGACATCTGAATTTGTTGTTTGTCACAGGTAAATATAGAATGACTGAATGCCTGATCTGGCAATCCCATGCTCAACATTTCCATTCTTGTCCAAACAAGTAGACTGCTGGCTTGTCTCTTTGAATCTGTCTGTAGTCTCTTGCTTAGACCATTACAGTGATAGGAGCAGTCTGTTAGTTGGATTGTGCCTCTACAGTCAGGCTTTCTTTTTATACACCCCAGCCAGAGGATGACAAAAAGGGAACCAACTAAAACCAAATTGTTCATGAGATCTAGAGCTAGAAAACACCCTATGAGTCATCTAGCTCAAGCCCCTCCTTTTACAGATGAGGAAACTGACACTCGGACAAGGGAAGTAGTCACATAGATAGGACGTTGCAAAGCCAATATTCAAGAGCAGATATTTTGACTCTAAACACTTCACTCCTAAAACACTATTCTGCATGCATCCAGTCAAAATCATGTCAAATATAAATGAATAACATTTTGTTCAGTTCTAACATTTTACTCAATTCTTTGACATGAAGTGTATTTTGAGACTGCTTTCAAAGCATGCATGGTACAAAGACATCCTATCTATAGTTTCTCATTAGTAACACTTACTCATCTGAATTGGGATGCTGTGAACTAAAAACTCCTAAGACCAACAACCTTGATCTGTAAAAGCTACCACCAAAGTCAAAGAATACGGCCAAATCTATTGGAATTCACTGGCGTCATCAAGTTTGGTAACATGTTGCTTTGCAGGTGTTTTCCAGTTATTTCTTTGTGTAGATGAAACACCATATGCTCCTTAAATCTCTTTTCCAAGCTAAACCTCCCCAGCTCCCACTAATAATATCTCCCCATTGTAAAATTGCACAATTATATGCAAAGCCCTGCAGATATGACGCCCTATGAGGTACAATAATTCCTATTGTCATCTTAAAGTTTAGGACAATGAGACTCGGAGACTTCATAGCTCATACTGCTAGTAAGTCAGTAATAGAACCCGATATCTTTCAACTTCTAGTAAAGTGCTTCTTCCATGTCATTTGACTTTCTCATAGTTCTTCTCTTTCCTTTCCCTCCCTAAAGACTCCTCCACCAGATAAATGCATAACAACAGAAATGCTTGCTAATTAATTGTATCATACAAAGCTACATTGGGTTTCAGATAATTCAATCACACAATATCAGATTTGAAACATATAAACTCATTGTGCACACTTAGGTACATGGAACATCAAAATTCCTAAGAGAATAAACAGTTGAACAATTACAATATAAATATCCCATCCATAAATACCTTTCATTTTTCAATTGTATTTGGGTAGCAACTACTGTATTTGCTCATTCTACTTCTATTGTTGGCTTCCATATTTGTATTCTCTGTGTTTGACCCAAATTTGCACCTGTTTAAATGGTCTCTGGAAAAATACATATATTAAAAATATTCTCTTGTAGAAATATAACTGCCATCCTTGTTCTTAATAATAGCAGCTCACATTCATCTAGCACTTCATCGTTGCCAAGCACTTTTCTGTGCATCATCTCATTTGATCCTTACAATAACCCTCTGAGATAGGCAGTGAGAATATGATACTTGGACATATATAGATATCTATGTTCAGCATGCTACTTCTATTTTAATATTTGTCTGTGGCGGGATTAACAACAGAAAAGGTCAGACTTATTTGTGAGTGTAAATAAATCAATTCTCTTTCTAGCTACTGACTCTACTTTATTTTAGGGGTATGATGCCCAATGAAGCTTATAGGCTCCATAAGGCTAGGAGGCATGACTCCTTATCTCCATGTTCCTGTGCTGCACCTAGTACACAGCAGTGGCTTGGTAAATGTTCGCTGGTATTTTTAGAAATTAGCACTATGGGTGTGCACAAATTGAAATGAATATGGCTTACATGGAGTTTCTAAACTATTACGCTAACCTCTTCACGCTCTTGTATTACATCAAGTTAGAGAAAAAAATCATAGTTTTTCTATAGTAAATGTGTCAAAATTCATGTTTGCTGTAACTCTTCAGAATGGGGTGAACAAACATTTGTGAAAACCCAAAAGTGAGAAGCACTTCACACTTGAACTTTTTTGAAACCACATTCCTTTCAATGTAGCACTATGAGAAAATCATGTTGTGAATCCAAAGAATTTGTTATTGAGCTGTTGAGTTGTTTTTCAGCCATGTCCAATCCTTGGTAACTCCATTTAGGGTTTTCTTGGCAAAGATACTGGAGTGGTTTGCCATTTCTTTCTCCAGCTCATTTTACAGATGAGGAAACAGGCAAACAGAGTGAAGTGACTTGACCAGGGCCACACAACTAGTAAGCATTTGAGCCTGGATGTGACCTCACAAAGAGAAGTCTTTCTGATTCCAGACCCAGTACTCTATCCACTGCAGTACCACCTGGCTGCCCTTAGACTCCAAAGAATGCCTAATTTGAATTACGGTAAGAACTTTGTGCCCTCAAAATGTATTTCTAAGAGGAAACATGGAGTAGTAGTCAGAGAGCAGGCCTTGGAGTTAGATAGAGATGAATGGGTTCAGGTTCTGCCCGGGACACAAACATAGTGGCTGTGGAAACCCAGGCAAATGACTTACCTCAGTGCCCCCAGGAAATTCTAAAACTGCAAAGGGCAAAGTGATGAATTGTATTATTACAGGAAGTTCCTCACTGGGAACTCCCTATATTGATAAAATCACAGATCTGCTAAAAAGACACACACACACATACACACACACACACACACACAGCATTGAAGATGTAACCTGAATATCACTTTTTGTATGTTTACTATGTGGATCATCTAAATGCATATAAATTGCATGCCTGGATGTACCGATTGCTTCTTTTTTAGACTTGGGAAAAATACGATCAGAAATTGCACTAATAAGCTTCACACTGATAATAATACAATCTCTTCAAGGACACATGTTAGAATTCATATCACAGTTCTTCAACATTGTATATGGTCTACATGGTGATCATTAATAATAATTGCTGGCATTTATGTAGTGCTTTAAGCTTTGCAAAACCCTTTACAAAGAGGATCTCCTTTAATCCTTGAAACATAACTATTTTTCAGGTTGTTTTTCCACACGAGTATACAGGCTCCTAAAGGTAAAATGACTTGCCTAGGATTTTTCTGACAGGAGGGCCAAGGTTCCACTGAGCTGCCTCAGAAGTTACTGAGCCGATATTCTTGTGCTGAGCATCTCCAAACAGACTAAAGGAACAGAGCCTATGTCTCAAAACTTTTCTAATTTGGTAGACAGATAATGCATTCATTAAGTATATACTATGTTCCAGGCACCATGTGAAGTGCTAGGGATACAAATACAAGAAAAAAAGACAGTTCCTATCCTCAAATTCTAAGGTTGGGGGGGTGGGGAAGTGAACACATGAAAAGGACCTGGAAGATGGAGGAGGATAGAAGGGACCAGAGGACAAGGCTGCTGGAAGATTAAAAAGTATAGAGTCAAGAGTGGAGCCAGGAGTAGCCTGGGAACCCCATGAAATGGTGCTCTGGGCCAGATACTTATCAATCAGAAGAGAGGACCATAGGGTAGAGGCATCTACAAAGTGAAGCTACTGGGAAGCAGATTAAAAAGACCGGAGAGTTAAGAATGGAGGCTCGAGTTTCAAGAACCCAGAGTCACCTCCACACTATAATGATGCATCAGAAAAGGATGCATCTGTGAGAGCACTTTCCTCATTTCTGTTTTTCCTACATAACTTTGGCTGGTCCTTTATGGCATAAATTGTAGATTCAATGATTAAGGTCTTAGTTCAAGTATTATTCATTCCATCTTACAGTTGAGGAAACTGAGGCTCAGAGAGATAAAATGACTTGCTCAGGGTCACAGAACTAGGAAGTGTCTGTCAGAACTTGATCCCAGGTCTCTCTGACTCTAATTTTATCTGGACTCTTTTCACAATATTAGATTGTGTTATTCTTTACAAGATATTTTTCCTTTCATTGTTCAGGATGATTTCATCATCTCATCCAAAATGTGCTATAAAAGACCAGCCAAAGTTATGTAGGAGAAGCAGAAATGATCACCTCAATTCCATAATTAAATTAAGAAGGACTACTAGCTGATGACTTGTCTTTCCTTTCCAAATACTGCAACTGAAACGTAATAAGTACATGCCAATATTTAAAGGTTAATGTTGTGTCAAAAAATGAGCTATCACTGAGCTCTAGCATTCCCTAATTCCCACTTTAGAAAATGCTGATTAGGTTGGCTCCATTTAGAATACGGCAACCTTGGACTCTCCTTCCTTCCCTTTATCCTTCTCTTCACAATCCTTCTTCCTTCACTCTTTCTTTCAAAGAAATAATCCTCAAAGATTAAGCTCCTGTTGTACTCTCATCTCCATTGCAGACTCCCCTTTTCAGGTAGACTTTGGGACATGATGTATGTGATGATTACCCAGTCTTCTTAAATGGCAGATTCCCATTTCTAGCTTCACCAGTTTCCTCTTGAAATTATTTGTTAGGATTTATAGAACCCTCTGAGATTCTATTAACTCATATGCTCTGAGAGAAAGCACCCACAAAGAAAAATCTAAAATGCTTTGTCTCTTGAGGAGACCTTTATAGGTAGACCTAGAGAATCAAAAGTGGTGGGAAGTACAGAAATTTTAGGCTTCTTCTCAGTCGGCCTTCTGTGCACCTGTAAGCAGCCAGGTTAGAATAAAGCTGATATGACTAATGGCCTGTGTTTTAACAAAGTCACACTTAAGATTGCATGCCATCTTGGGGAGGAAGTGAGGAGGAGGGGGAAGGAAGAGGAGGGAGGGGAAAAAGTCTAAGATATATGGAAGTGACTGTATAAAACTGAAAACAAATAAAATAATTTAAAAAAACAAGGTCACACTTATTCACTATCCAAGTCTCATATGTATGTAGACAATCAACCTTAGGCAAAAAGTACAATCTAGTCTTTAAATGGTCTTCCTGTTTAAATGATGAGGTTGAGAGTGGGATGGGAAAGAAAGGTAGGTACTCTGCTAACAAAGACCAGTGTTTAATTTAAATATTCCCTCTTGCAGACATGATCTTAATAGGGCTATGGAGAGCTAGTAGGCAAGGTCACAAGATATCACTCTGGACTCACTGAAGTCTTCTTTATCAAATTTCTTAATTGGATTTCTCTATCCCTTTTAACAGGCATCAGTACTAGGAACATTCTAAGAAAAAAAATTTTTTTTGAATTGCCCAAATCATGTTTAATTTGTATAATGAAAAATAATAGTACTTGAGGGTAGTTTAGTACATTGAGATAATCATCACTAAAAATTATTATTAAAAGGAAAATCTTCAACCTAGGGCTATTCTGTAACATTTTGACCAATCAGGTGAGATGAAATAAGGCCATCTCTAGAGGTATCTTGTAATTGACAGCCTTGGGTTAGGAGAGTGTTGTTAATAGCTCCTTCTTAGAAAACTAGATATCCTTATCAAAAACATGAATTAAGCATCTAATTGTGGAGTTCTGTGCTTGGAGCTGGAGAAAAGGAATTTCAAAGACATGTAGTTCCTGGTCTCTTGGTGCCTGTGACCCAAAACAGGAACCTATAAAGCTACTGTTCCTTGAAGTAATTTCATACACTGGCTTATTCTTTATAAGATCACTGCAAAGTTAAAGCCAAATTGGGAATTGTGAAGTTTACCATGGTGCTCCTGCCGCCTTCACCACAGTATGGTCCTCTAAGAAGCCAATATTCTCATGTTCCTGTCCCTGCTTCTGCGAAAACCTACTGTTACAAAAGGATTTGATATCAGTTATTTATAACTTATTTTGAATTTAAATGACCATTGCTTAACCTGGAGGTATTTAGCCTTATCTCTATTTAGTGAAGACCTTTATCTCCTGTTAAAAGGATTTTAATAGAGAGAGAAGCAGAAACACTTTCTCATTTTTAAGAGAAGTTGCTATGTTAAAAAATAACTGGAATAGGAGGGGTGGAACCAAGACAGTAGAGTAGAAAGACATACATACACCAGTTCTTCACCCACAATCCATAAAATACCTGTAAGTGGGACTCTCAACAAATTCTAGAGCAGCAGAAGCCACAGAACAATGGAGTGGAGGAGATTTCTAGCACAGAGCCCAGCTCAGCCTTGGCTGCACAGCACCCAGAGGAGCAGGACTGAGAAGTCTTCAGGGACAGAATCTCCAGTGGCAGTGCAGATCCCTCAACCCACAAGCGCTAAAGGTCAGTGTGAGGGTTTTTTCAGCTGGCCAAGAAGGGAGCAGAGTGTCCCCATAACTCAGGTCTCCTCAGGTGGCAGCAGTGGACACAGAAGCAGATGGATGGGGGCTCCCAAGGCAGGCAGCAACCCGCATCCATTGTTCAAGGCCTCATTCTAAAGCCCCTAAGGGAACTGAGCCCTGTGTGGAGGCCCTGTCCCCACCTGAGCAGCTGATCTTAATCTCACACTGAACAGTGGCCCTATCCCCACCTAAAGCCCCTGGGGGATTGGAGCAGTTCATCTGAATCTCAGTCCCCAGTACTGGCTTGGTGAAACTGGAGGTGAGGTGGTTGTGGAGAGGAAACGCAGAAGTCAAGTAACTGACTTGGAAAATGCCCCAAAAGGGGAAAAAAATAAGACCATAGAAGGTTACTTTCTTGGTGAACAGGTGTCTCCTCCCATCCTTTCAGATGAGGAAGAACAAGGCATACTGTCAGAGGAAGTCAAGGCCCCTGCCTCCAGGGCCTCCAAAGGGAACTTAAATTGGGCTCAGGCAATAGAAGACCTTGAAAAGCGAGTTAACAGATTACTAAAGGAGAACCAAAAAAAAAAATGCTGAGGAAAATAACACCTTTAAAAAGAGGCTAACTCAATTGGAAAAAGAGGTCCAAAAAGCCAATGAGGAGAAGGAGGCTTTAAAAAGCATAATTAGCCAAATGGAGGAGAAGGTTCAAAAGCTCACTGAACAAAATAGTTCACTGAAAGAGAGAACTGAGTTCAGGGAAATGAATGACTATGAGATAAAACAAGCAGTTAGAAAATAAAACCAAAAGTTTGAAAAAATAGAAGATGATGTGAAACATCTCATTGGAAAAACAACTGACCTGGAAAATAGATCCAGGAGAGACAATTTAAAAATTGTGGAACTATCTGAAAACCCTGATCAAAAAACCTAGACATTATCTTCCATGAAATTATCAAGGAAAATTGCCCTGATATTCTAGAACCAGAGCACAAAATAAATATTGAAAGAATCCACAGCTCACCTCCTGAAAGAGATCCAAAAAGTGAAACTCCTAGGAATATTGTGGTCAAATTTCAGACTTCCTAGGTCAAGGAGAAAATACTGCAAGCAGCTAGAAAGAAACAATTTGAGTACTGTGGAAATACAATCAGGATAACATAGGATCTGGCAGCTTCAACATTAAGGGATCAAAGGGCTTGGAACAGGATAGCCAGAAGTCAAAGGAACTGGTATTAAAACCAAGAATCACCTACCCAGAAAAACTGAGTATAATACTTCAAGGGAATAAATGGTCATTCAATGATATAGAGGACTTTGAAGCATTCATATTTATGAAAAGACCAGAACTGTATAGAAAACTTGACTTTCCAACACAAGAATCAAGAGAAATATGAAAAGGTAAACAGGAGAGAGAAATCATAAAAGACTTTCTAAAGCTGAACTGTTTACATTCCTACATGGAAAGAAAATATTTATAACTCTTGAATCTTTTCTCAGTATTTGGGTAGGTGGAGGGATTGTACATACACACACACATACACATATGTAGACAGAGAGTACAGGCTGTGTTGAATCAAAAGAGATGATATCCACACAAAAATAAAATAAAATAAAAATTAAGGGGTGAGGGAGGAAAATGCTGGGAGGAGAAAAGGAGAAATGGAATGGGGCAGGCTATAACTCATAAAAGAGATAAGAAAAATCTTATTCAATGGAGGAGAAAAAGGAGAAGGGGAGAGGGTAAAAGTGAAGCTACTCTATCCACATATGGCTGAAGGAGGGAATAACATGCTCACTAAATTTGACATGAAAATCTATCTTACACTACAAGAAAGTAGGGGAGGAAGAGACAAGTGTGGTGAGGGGAATGATAGAAGGGAGGGCAAATGGGAGAAAAGAGTAACTAGAAATAAACACTTTTGGGAAGGGACAAGGGCAAATGAGGGAATAAAAAAATAAGGGGGATAGAGTAGGATAGAGGGCAACATAGTTAGTATTACATAACATGGTTATTATGGAAGTCTTTTGCAAAATGACACATAGTTAGTCCGTATTAAATTGTTTGCCTTCTCAGTGGGGACGGGTAGGGAGGGAGGGAGGGAGAGAAGTTGGAATTCAAAGTATTAGCAACGAATGTTGAGAATTTTTATTGCATATAACCAGGAAATAGGAAATACAGGGAATTGGGTATAGAAAATTATCTTGCCCTACAAGAAAAGAGAGAAGATGGGGACAAGGGAAGAGTGGGGTGTGATAGAAGGGAGGGTACATTGAGGGAAGGAGTATTCAGAATGCAAGGTATTAGGAAGCGGGGGGAGGGAAGTGATGGGGAGAAAAATTGGACATGTTACAATGTGAAGTAAAAGCAATTAGTATTAAAACAATTGACTGAATTAATTACTGAGAATAAATCAAAGAAATCTTTAGTTTGGGGAAAAGAATTTTAGTCTAAATTTTCTAGAGGCAGGTAATCTCAGGTAAAATTTGGCATTGATGGAAAAGTTAAAGTTTTAGTGGTAAATTTGATTTTATGATTGCTATTTAATCAGGAACTAGAACATGTATAGAAAGGCATGTAAGCCACTTAAGACTTGCCTCAAAAGATGTTCCTTAGCCAAAGTGAAATTACAGTCATATTTGAAACCTGATTATTGGAACTTGTTATTTTAAAATGCTATGGGACTATTAAGTGACTGTTCTTCTGAGTCTGACTCCAGGTATGGATAGCAAGAAAGGTAGTCTGAGACTTCACTCCATGATGCCAGTAAGCCTGTGAGATGCTAGTATGAACTGAAAAAGGTGATCTCACGGGAAAGGTGGGAGAGTGGCTGTTCATCCTGGGCTGAGGTAGGATTCTCCTGACTGAATTTCCCCACTGACACCTGGCAGACTTTAAGCCTGACTGAATGCAAGTTAACAATCTACCCCTTCCTGGAACTGACATGAAGTTGGGGAGATATTGTTTCCCTGCAATGTCCCTACTCAGTGGCAATTTCCTATAGTCAAAAGGTTTGTAAGCTTAATACCAGATCTATTAAATTATAGATTGTTGGTAGGGGAACATCTGAGGTTAAGTCTAAAATTAATCTATTAGACTTAGGACTTTAGACCAACAACAATAAATTAGGGCCTTTAATTCTTAGTAATACTATGGAGACAATTAGGTCAAGGATTTCTTAAGTTAGCATACATAAATATTATTTGTGTCTCAGTTGGTTAACGTTTAAAAAAATTTTTTTGTGTGGTATATATTGTAAATGCTTTAAAAAGAGTATCACTTGACCAAGAGCTGGAATTGTTTTATGTGATATGAACTGTGTTAAAAATGAAAAATAAAAAAAATAACGAATATCTTGAATTTTTCATAGGAATTCCAGCCAACTTCAAAGGCTTTTAGGCTGTATATTTGAATTTTAAAGGGAAAGAAATACCTGATCTTCTGAGAAAACTTCAATTACCTAGCTAGCTATTACCTTTGCTTGGCTGGTCTTAGTGCTAGATGTGTTGGGGGGAGGGTGATGACTGAGGGACAGAACAGGCCAAGAGGGGCCAGGACTGGAAGTCAGGTTCCACTGGTGACACTGGGGTCAGAGTCGGGAGCATCCAGTCCAAGCTGGAATGCAATGAGCAAAGTCTGGTGTCTGGCTATAGTGGTCAAGGCTGGCATTCAGAGGGCCAACCTGCACAGGGAGGAAAAGGCAGCAATGTGATAAGAACAATCTGCATCCAGAGGTCCAAATGTGGCAAACGGGTACATGCGGGAGTGGAGTTGAGTGTTCAGGAAGAGGTCCGGATACAGCATTCAAGCCAGACAAAATGGAGTTCAGACTGGAAACAGTGTCTTCAGACTCGGAATAGGTAAATAGTTCAAACGACAGCCTAAGTGGGGTTTGATGATTGATTTCAGGACACAGGAAGTCTGCCTTCTGCCCTGGTTTTAAACAACATTTTGAACCAGGATGGACAGCTCCGAGGTGTGGTCTGCTCTGTCTAGTGATTGCAACAAAGAAGCTAGACCCTTTGGGAAGCTGCAAGGCGAAACTTACTGACATTTACAAACTGTGTGGCGAGTCACTCACTAATCTCTCAGAGCCTCAATTTCCTCAGCTGGAAAATTGGAATCACACGACTTAGAGGGTTGTTGTAAACTTTGAAGCAGTACATAATATGAATTATTATTAACTACAGAGAAGGGACTGCTTCTCGCCCTTTCTTTGGGCTTTGTTACTTCCTGTTAGACAGACACGTGCATAAAACTTCCTCTAGTTCCAACCTGCTAGTTACTTTTCACTCCTTGCCTCAGTCAAGTTTTCAGATGGATATAGAGTGTCCTCAATTAACACGATATAGTAGAAAAAGAGAATTTGACTTGGAGTCACAGCTCTATTACTTATTACCTGTGTGACCTTGGGTAACTCAGTTCACCTTTTGGGGACCTCAGTTTCATTATATTCTTAATAGGCTTGATAAGAAAGCTGATACCACCTAGCTCACAGTGTTATTTTGGGAAACTATTTTGGAAAATGTTAAAGAAACGTGAGTTATTTTGAGATGACCCTACTGGGGGTTTTCTTAGCAAAGATACTGGAGTAGTTTGTCATTTCCTTCCTGGCAAACAGGGTTAAGTGACTTGTCCAGGATCACATAGCTAGCATCTGAGGTCAAATTTGAACTCACAGTGGTCTTCCTGATACCAGGCCCAGCACCACCCACTGCACCACCTAGCTTCCCCAACAACCACCACTATCACAACAAAAAAGTGTGAGTTACAATCATCTCAAATATAAGACACCCTGTGTACAGATGCAGTACCTTCCCGGAGCCGCTGTCCCGGCAGTTGGCCTTAAGTTGCTATCCTGAGTGAGTGAGTGAGTGAATGAACGAGTGAGTGTGTGTGTGTGTGTGTGTGTGTGTGTGTGTGTACATGTGGTATTTGCTGCAGCTTTTTATCCATTTAGATGCCAGCAGAAATGATCAAGTGAACAGGTGACAGCGGCAATGAAATGAAGTTTATAGATCGTTACTACACAGAATGAGGGAGTAGAGTTGGGAAAAGGTGAGCTCTGCCTATATGAACCCCCCAAGTACTGAGGGTGATAAAAAAGAAGCACAAAGCATTGATATTTTCATAAAGGACGTTACTACCTGGTTGGGGAGACAAGGCTGACTGACACATGCATTAAAAGTCTAGAGAATTAAGTGCTAAATTGCACGGTTCTGACTCAGTGCAATAAGTGTTGGGGAAAAGAGAGCTTAGTGTGGGTTGGAGTAATCAAGGAAGGCAATTCATTTCAGGCTTCAAATGAAGAGGTGACTTTTCAGGCTTAAAGTAAAATACATAAAAAGTGAAGTTCTTTTTTTTCTTTGAGTTCTTGACTGAGTCCCTCATTTTGCTTCCCAACACTAAAATGAAAATGACTCTTACATCCAACATTTAAAACATTTGTTTCTGGTTAAGTTATGACCCACTCTTCCCATGAAACCCATTAAAAAATTGTTTCTAACTTACCAAGTGGAAAGATAATATGATATTCAGTATTAACATAAAGCAATCCCCTTACAAATGTTTCACCATTCAATTTGATATTAGTTGCTGTTTCTCAAGACATGGCTTGCAAATATATTGCTCATTAAAAACTGGGTTATCCAATAGTAGGACAATTTGTACTAAATGTGTGTTCCATGGAAAAGATTAAATCGCAGACCTGTATTTCAGGTTCAAGGAAAAATGTTTGCTTCAAATAGAATACATAATATAAATCAATTTATAATATCTGACTTATTGTAACTTTTTCTGGTTTTTCAAAACTTTGCTACTACAACTTTTCCTATGCACAAACCTACATTCTCTCTTGTAGGCCCAATGGGTTCAAAGGACATTCATTTTTAAAACTATCACTGATGTTGCATTTCAGAGTATAATTCCAGTTGGAGGGTCTTCCAGGACAGCTGCTTAGCTCTTTGAGACAAAACATTACAATATCACCTCTAAATCTGTCCTCCTGTCATATGGAAGAAGGTATCCTTGGCAGATTATATAGTGATATTTTATCCTGCCACATCCCTAGTAATATCTTTGATATTAAAAAAAAATTCATATCCTTTTTAGAACAGATAAGAGAGACACCAATATGTAAGAAATTTATTACTGTCTTGAAATGTGTTTCAATATTTTGCCAGTTGCTTTGCACATAGTAGGTTTAATAAAAGCTGACTGAAGTGAAAATAGAATTGAACTCAGCAGCATAGAAGTGAACTTAACAGCAATCACCAAATATGATGCATATCAAAATATGATCCAGAAATATAAAAAATTAATGTTAAAATATCCATGGTCTCAGCAACTATAACGGTGTAAAGGACATTAGAAATGTAACATATATGTCTATAAATAAAAAATTCCTGCAAAAAATGGGATTTTGGGGGAGGGGGAGAGAAGGTATATAGTTTATTTAGTATTCTCATATTTCTGTGCTAGCAAAAAAAAAGTATATTATTTTAAAGGATCATGGAATTTAGAAAAGAAATCTTAGGGGCCTCTAGATAATTTAACAGATATTTATTGAATGCCTACTTATGTGCAAGGCACTAGGCCAGGTGCTGGAAATGCAAAGATAAAAATCAAATAGTCTTTTCTCTCAACAAGCTTTCATTCTACTGAGAACTCCATCATGTACTTAGGCAAGTAGGTAGGAGATATTTTGAGGAAGGAGAGGGAAATGGCAACTAAGATGAAGCAGGGAAGGCTTCACATGGAAGGTGACCCTTGGGCCAAGTCTTTAAGGAGGCTAGACGTTCCAAGAGGCAGGAGTACATTGTAGGGATGATGGATAGAAAAGAGATAGCATGTAAGTTTCAAGAATGGAGAGTAGGCCAGATTTGCTAGAACAGAGAATGTAAAGGGAAATAATATGAAATAAGTCTTGAAAGGCAGGGGATTTCAACCTCCTCTTTTAAAAAAAGTGCTGGAGTTCAAAGTGGCTATTTGATAGCATCTTAGAGGAGAGTCTCAAGTGGAGTGGCCCATGGAGTGGTCCTTGGCTCAGAGCTGTTCCTAATTAGTACCAATAACTTGAATGATGGCAGAGATGACATATTTATCAAATAACAGATGTCATGAAGCTTGAAGAGATAGTTAATACACTGGATGATAGATTACAGATCCAAAATTTGATCACCACATGCTAAAATAATTAAATGTTCTATTAAATGCATTGAGTAAAATTTAAAAGGGATCAATTTAAAATTCTACTCTTAGGTTTCAAAACTTAACTCCACAAATACAGGATGGAAAAGGAATGACTAGACTAAGGTACTTATGAAAAAGACTGGGAATTTTAGGAGACTGCAAGTTCAATGTAAGTTGGTAGTGTGACATGGCAGCTGAAAAAGCAAACATAAGCCTAGGCCACACTGAGAGTGGGGTAGGCCCAGAGAAAAGGTAGGCAATAGCTTTACTATACTCTGGCATAGTCAGGCCTCATTTAGAATGCTTTTCTCAGGTCTGGGCACCACATCTTAGAAAAGACATAGACAAGCTAAGGAGAAACTGTAAGAAAGCAACAGGAATGGTGAGAAACCTGGAGAATATAACATACAAGGACTTGGTGAAGAGAAAGCTTAGAAGAGATATGACAGTTACCTTTTGGCTGTCATGAACGAGAGGGGTTAGATTGATTTTGCTTGGCAGATGAAGGCAAAAGTAGGAACGATGGGTTAAAGTTGAGAAGAGGCAGAATTCTGGTCCCCGTATGAAGAGACTTTCCAACAATTAGTGCTATTTCAAAGTAAAATAGGCTGACTCAGAAGGTGCTGAGAGGTCCTCAAGCAGAGGCCAGACAGCCACTTGTTGGGGGTTATAGTAAGGCTTCTTGGTCAGGTTAGATGGACTAGGTAACTTCTGGGGTCCCCTCCACCACTCAAGACTCATGATTCAGTGATCTGCCAAAGGTCACACAGCTAGTAAGTAGCAGAGTTTAAGTGCAAAACCTCTCATTTCAAATCCAGTGCTCTTTTTATTACAATATTCAAGATTTCTAAGAACACTTGTATTTTTAACTCATAGATCATTTGTAAATAGTATATTGGCAAAAAAAATGTTAAAAATCATAATTCCACAACTAAATTCTGGGAACCTCTTCCCAGGTGTTGCTTGCCTCTGAGGCAGGCACCATGATCATGGGTTATGTCTATAGAATAACTTCTGTAGGGCAGGCCTGAGAGGAAGCATGGCACAAAGCAATGACCTTTGGTTCATTGGTCAGAAGACCTCAGTTCAAATTTGTCTCTGATGCTTAACACCTGGATAACCCTTGGATAAGTCATGTTTTCTTCACCAGGCTTCCATTTTATCAACTATAAGATGGAGGGGGAAGGTGGGAATAGATGATCTCTTAGATCCTTTCCAGATTTGAAGCAATGATCCTATGATTTCCACATGTTGTTTTGCTTTCTTAGTTCCAGGAGTAGAAAGAAAAAGAAATCTTTATGTCTGAAGCAAGATGTTGAATTTCCTAGAAGTAACTTAGTTGTCTGATTAGGCTTCATTAAAGGGCAAGATCCTAAGTAATATAAAACTGAGATTCCAGCCTTTCAGATGGTATGAAGAACAGTGATAGAATCAGAAAAGTCACAAGGTCTAGAGTGAAAGAACTTGGGTTTGAGTTCAGGCTTTGCTGATTACTATCTTTATGTGTTTGGGCAAGTGACTTCCCCTCTGTGGGTCTCCATTCTCTCATCTGTAAAATGATGAGGGCCGAGTCTAACTCCAAATATT
The DNA here is from genome assembly GCA_023548195.1 of Bettongia penicillata ogilbyi. Taxonomy (NCBI): domain Eukaryota; kingdom Metazoa; phylum Chordata; class Mammalia; order Diprotodontia; family Potoroidae; genus Bettongia; species Bettongia penicillata. The sequence goes on from JAJHZJ010000098.1 coordinate 659,091, forward strand.
ATGATCCTATAAGCTGGTTCATTGATCTGCCTTCCAACCAGTTTCACTCTCAGTAGAATGCAAGTTAATAAATAAGTTTTAAGAAAAGCAAAGGAGACTATTTGAGGGCAGAGATTGTTTTTGTTTTGTTTTTGTATCCCCAGCATCAAGTACAATACATTGTATACAGTAGGGGCTTACTAAATGTTTGCCAAATTGAACTGAATAAAATGTATTGCTATATAACTCAAATTCTTGTTACATATACATATATAAGTGTGCTATTTACCTTAAAAATGGCCTTTTCTCAAATTTGGAAGCAGGACTTATAAGGGAAGTATAAGGAAATTTCTAAGGATGAAATCTAAGCCCCTGAAGAGAGCACAGAGTGACCAAAATTGCTAGCAGAACAGTGTTGCTTGTCATTGGTATAAATGAAAAGCTTCCTTGGTTACTGAAGGGGGTTTAAAATGGCATTAGAGTTGGTAACTGATAAACACTCTATCTTTTATATAGGACTTTAAGTCTGAATCTACTGGCACCATGTGAGAGTGAGAAAATGTGGCATACTGCTGTGAGAGTAGGGAAAGATTGGAAATTGAATTTCATTCTGCAGACCTTTGCTCTGCATTGACCACTGTAATAAGTCCTGTGGCAGCAGCAATCTCATTGGGAGCCAGTCTTGAAAAATAGTGCCTGCAAAGGTGGGACTAAAGACTTCTCCTTAGCCTCCCAGTCCCGGGCATCTTCTTGGGTTGGGAGGGGCAGGGTAGAGGAAAGTGCCATTCCTTTATGTGATAGATACTCTAAGTGAAGCCTTTTTTTATTTGTACCCTGAGACACTCACTTTGCCTTTTGAATTATATCCAGAGCTGCCAAATGCCTGAGAGAGTTTCAGGTGCCATAAAAATGCATAAAGTATAACCACAAAGTATCTTCTTTCAGTATTAGATTTGCCAAGCCAAGAGTTGTTTAAATGTGTACAAATGAGATACTGGAAAGCTTGCCAGCAGATGGCACATCACCTCATTACTTAACACAGTAAGAAAGTCTCACTAGATTCCAAACTGGAAAATCAACACAATGTTGTTAAGTCAAGGTGTTAGAATTAAATGGGTGGTGGTATTTCCTCCCTAGGTTTGGACAGTACAATCAAGTGTTGTTTAGAAAATTCAATGAATATAGTCATATAGTCCAATTCCCACATTTTACATATGAGGAAACTGAGGACCAGGGAGGGGAAAAGGTTTGACAAAGATAACACACAGTGGCAGGCCCAGGAACAACCAGTCACTAGTTATTCCTTGACCCCAGACCCCATAAGGTCTGAACATAGGATCCTGAATCAGGATCTAGCTTTGTTAGGGGTTATCCAAATAGGAGATGATCTTGAAGACTCAACCTCAACTTTGTAGACCACCTTTCTTTGCAAAAGACCCCAGACAACCACAGATAAGTAACCATGGGCTCAGTCGTCATCTTTGCTCAGAGGACTCCTTCTATATATCCAGACAAAACCTTTCTCTTGAACACCAGTGTTGTATGTCCAGCTGTGTGTTGGGCATCTCTACCTGAATGTCCTGTGGACATCTTAACATGTCCACAACAGAACTCATTCTCTTCCTTTCCCAAACCTGACCCTTCTACAAACTGTTCCATTCCCAATGAGGGCACCACCACCATTCCAGTTACTCAGATTTCCAATCTGTTATCTTTCACTCTTCTTTTTCTTTCATCCCACTCCCACACAATTGGTAACCAAATCTTGGTGATTTTATGTCTACATTTTTCATATCCATGCCTACTCATGTCTCCACTTACACAGATACTACCCTTGTTCAAAATCTTCCCACTTTTCACTTGGACTATTTTAATAGCCTCCAAACAGAGCCCCCAATTGCCAGTCTCTCCTAACTTCAATTTGCTCTCCACATGGTTGCCAAATATTCCTAAGACAAAGGTCTGATTATGATACTCCTTACTCAAAAATCTTCAGGAGCTCTCTATCACTAGTATGAGAAAATACAAACTTCTCAGCTTGGCATTTGAAGTTTTCCATAATGTGGCTCCCACCTACCTTTCCAGACATTTCCTATTACTCTCCTTCACATATTCTCCAATCTAGCCAAACCAGTCACTAGTTATTCTTTGAATTTGACATACCATTCTCCATCACAGACTTTCTCCCATGTTTAGTATACATACCTGTTTTACTTCTGATCCTAGATTCTCTAGCTTCCCTCAGCATTCAAATCAAGTGCCACCTCCGATAAAAAGTCTTTCCTGATTCCTTCAAGTTGTTACAGTTCTCTCCTTCATCATGTTATTTTGTATTTACTTATCTATGTAGTGTTGTGTCAATCAATCAACAAGAGCTTGATAAGCACCTACTATATGCCAGGTACTGTGCTAGGTGCTGAGTATATAAAAAGACTGAAGCAAAACAAAGATCCCCCAAAATTAAAAAATGAGAAAAATAAATAAAGAAAAAAAAACACAACCTATGCTTTTATCTGCATTTAAACTCCATCAGTTTCTCCTCTGAATGTGGTTAACATTTTTCATCATGAATCCTTTGGAGTTATCTTATATCAATGTTTTGCTGAGAATAGCTAAGTCATTCACAATTGATCTTCATACAATATTGCTGTTACTGTGTACAGTGTTCTCTTGGTTCTACTCACTTCACTTTGCATCAGTTCATGTAAGTCTTTCCAGGTTTTCCCAAAAGCATTCTGCTTGTCATTTCTTACAGCACAATAGTATTCCATCACAATAATACTCCACATCTTGCTTAGTCACTCCCCAATAGATGGGTATCTTCTCAATTTCTAATTCTTTGCCACCACAAAAGGTGCTGCTATAAATAGTTTTGTACATAGGAGTCCTTTTCCTTTTTAAAAATCTCTTTGGGATACCAACTGGGTAGTACTATCAAAGTCCTTTGGGATACCAACTAGATAGTCCTATCAAAGTCCTTTGGGATCAGTTCCAAATTGTTCTCCAGAACCATTGGATCAGTTCATAACTCCACCAGCAGTTCATTAGTTTCCCAATTTTCCCAAATTCCCTCCAACATTTGTCATTTTCTGTCATATTAGCCAATCTGACAGGTGTGAGGTGGTACCTCAGAGTTGTTTTAATTTGCATTTCTCTAATCAATAGTGATTCAGAGTATTTTTTTCATATGACTATAAAGAACTTTGATATCCTTGTCCGAAAATTGCCTGTTCATATCCTTTGGTCATTTATTAATTAGGGGATATCTTGTATTCTTATAAATTTGACTCAGTTCTCCATATATTTGAGAAATGAGGCCTTTATTGGAGACACTTGCTATAAAACTTTCAGAAAAAGTTTTAAAATCTAAATCCTCCGGGGTAAATGGGGAAAGTAATACAGCTTCAGGGATTGTATTTGATGGGTTTCAGGATATCTATAAAGCATCTGCAAACCCCAAAGACTTGAGTCTCCTATGGGGTACTAGTGTTGGTTCCAGAGAATATCTTCCTTTTTTAATCTTCCCAATTAGTGAATATCACTGGTGTATGCACTAAATTTAGTCCATTCATCTGCTTTAAACTCTTTGGAACCTAGGCCACTTAAAGCTGCTCTTTCCTAACAGATGACAAGGATGAGAAAAAAGCTAGATCTGTTGCTCACAAGTCCCCATGTGCAAGGACTGGAGTGGGAAGATGACAGAATCAAAGACTTATTTGCTAGAAGGGACCTTAGAAGCCTTTTCATCTTCCTTTTACAGATGACAAACCCAAGACCTACAGGGTTTAAGTGATTTGTCCAAGATTGCATAGGTACTAAGTAGCAGAATTTGGATTCAACCCAGGACCTCTGCCTCCAAACCCAGTGTTTGAGGGATTATACAGGAAACATCAGCCCTGGGTCATAGAAGTAAAAGTGGCATGTCATTAAATGTCACATTAAATTTGTTGTATTATTTCATTACAACACTAAACTTTGTTTATGTATTTTAAATCTTTGTAGATGAATTTGCATGCTGGTAAATGAACTTGATGAACTCCTGAGATCCTTTGCAATCCTATAATATTATTTTATTTTTGCCATGAAGTAGCTTTTTTATTCATCTTTTTATGTTGAATTTCACAACTATCAAATAAAATGAGTATGTCTATATACAAATTAGAACAGAAAGAGGACTGTACATGAAACAGAATTTCAATATATAACTTACTTCTCCTGTTAAGTATATAATGAATTCAACCTATAGCTTTCATGACTGTCCTGTTTTTGTTTACTTCCTTCTGACCTTCTTTCTGTTCTTTTCTATGCATTCCACCAGCCCCCTCCCTCCAAAAGATGGCATACAATTCTATATAGGATCTACACATACATTCTTATTGAATACATTTTCACTATAGTCATATAGTCATATAGTTTAGAAAAACTAAAATAAATGGGAGAAATCATATAACAAACCAAAACATAATACACACATACATACATAAATGATCTGCTACTTTCTGTGAATGAATTCTATAGTTTTTTCTCTGAGTGTAGAAGGCATTTTGCCTTAGAAGACCATTGGAAATTTCTTTTTAAGTACTTGCGTTGTTATGAAGTTCCAAGTCTACCAGAAAAAACTCTCACACACTGGTCGTTGCTGGGCACAAATTTCTCCTGGCTCTGTGCCTTTCACTCAGCATCAGATCATGTAAGTCCTTCCAGGCCTCTCTGAAGTCTTTCTATTCATCATTTCTTATAGCACAATAGTATTCTATAACATTCTATACCATAACTTATTCAGCCATTCCCCAATTGAGGGGCATCCCCTTGATTTCCAGTTTTTGGCAACCACAAAGGGTGCTGCTAAAAATATTTTTGTTCTTCCTCTGAAAATATAGATAATTTCTTCCTCTGAAAATTGCCTGTTCATATCCTTTGACCATTTATCAATTGGGGGTTTCCTATGCATTCTATAAAAAAGCTTCAAAGAGCAAAATTTTTACTTTATTTTTCTCACTATATTTAAAAAAAATAACACGGTCAGTATGGAAACATGCCCCACAAGTACAATTGCTATCATATTGCTCAACTTCCCAATGGGTGGGGGAGGGACCAGAAGGAGGGAGAGAATTCAGAACTCAAAACTCAAAAAAATGAATGTTAAAAACAATAATTTTTTTAAATGCTTCAATAATTTTTTTCTTTCTTTTTTTGGTGGGGTAGGGACAACCCTATTGCTGACCCCTAAGCCTCAACTGAAAAAAAAAACATCTAAAAACAGTAAAACAAAAAAAACCAAAACCCTTGTAATAAATACGCCTGGTCAAGCAAAACAAATTACCACACTGAATACATCCATGTCTCATTCTGTACCTAGAATTCATCATCCCTCTGACAGGAGGTGAGGAGCAAGCTACACCTACATTGGTGATCTGGAATCATGGTAGAACATTGCATCAGAGTACTTAAGTTTTTTAAAAGTGTTTTTCTTTATAATAATTTTATTGTATAAATTATTTCCATGGTTCTATTCACTTTACTCTGTATCAGTTCATAAAGTCTTCTCAGGTTTCTCTGAAACTGTACCTTACGTCATTTCTTATAGAGTAATAATATACCATTATATTCCTCTCAAACTCTCTCCAATATTTATAATTTTCCTTTTTTGACATTTTTGCCAGTCTTATGAGTATGGTGTGGAGCCTTAGAGTTATTTACTTTGCATTTTTCTAATTATAAGCAATTTGGAACATTTTTCTTGCAGCTATGATAGCTTGGATTTCTTCCTCTGAGACCTGGATCTTTTTCCTACTCCTCTGTTGAGCAAGAGTTCTTTTTCTCATAAATTTGAATCAGTTACTTATATATCTTGGACATGAAATCTTTATCAGAGAAAATAATTCTAACTTTAACATTACTGATCCACAGATCTGAAGAGTAATTTCTTCTTCAGTCCTATAATTTTAAATGGTATTGGACAATATTTGACCCAAAAATTCCATTGGTGGGCATATACCCCAAGCAGGCCAACCACAAAAAGAATGACATATATATATATATATATATATATATATATATATATATATATATATATATATATATATATATATATTTATGGCAATACTTGTAGCAGCAATGAGCTTGAAACAGAGTAGATGTCTTTATATTGGAGAATGACTAAACACCTTTGGGGTCATGAACAGAATGAAATATTACCATGCTGTAAGAAATGATGAATATATGAAAGCACTGGTAGATATATGAATTGAAAAGGAAATGGCAAACCACTTCAGTATCTGTGCCAAGAAAACCCCATACAAGTTCAATGGAGAGTAAGACACCACTAAACAACAGTGAACTTATAAACTGTTATAAAGTAAAGAACCAGGAAAACAATATAGATGACAAAATCAAATGAAATGCTGCAAACTTATAATGCAAAGAAAAGGTAATTTGAGAAGACCCCTCCCCTTGCACTTCTTTGCAGAGATGGAGGATTATGGATATGGAACATCATACATAACATCAGGTTAGTTTGCTAAACTGTTTTTCCCCATTTTAAAAAATTCTCTGTTGTAGAGCATGGCTCTACAGGAGAGGGAGGGAGAGAGGTAAATTGGGAAATGTAGCTGATATAAAAACAAAATATGTCAATACAAATTATTTTTTAAAAAATAAATGGAGAACATTATGAAGTGCAAAATGGATAATTTTGATTACATAAAATTGAAAGGTTTTTGCACAAACAAACCCAATGCAACCAAGATTAGGACGGAAACAGAAAACTAGGAAAGAATTTTTGCAGCTAGTGTCTGTGATGAAGGCCTCATTTCTAAAATATATAGAGAACTGAGTCAAATGTACAAGAATACAAGTCACTCCCCAACTGATAAACTGTCAAAGGAAATGAACAGGGAGTTTTCAGAAGAAGAAATTAAAGGTATCTACAGTCATATAAAAAAATGCTCTAAATCATTATTGATTTGAAAGATACAAATCAAAACAACTCTCAGGTACCACATCACACCTATCAGATTGACTGACATGACAAAACAGGAAGATGATAAATGTTGGAGAAGATGTGGGAGAGTTGGAACACTAATTCATTGTTGGTGGAGCTGTGAGCTGATCCAACTATTCTGGAGAGCAATTTGGAACGATGTCCAAAGGGCTACAAAAATGTGCATACCCTCTGACCCAACAATATCACTTCTGGGACTCTATCCCAAAGAGATCATAGAAATGGGAAAGGGTCCCACATGCACAAAAATATTTATAGCAGCTCTCTTTGTGGTTGCCAAAAACTGGAAATCAAGGGGATGCCCCTCAATTGGGGAATGGCTGAATAAGTTATGGTATATGAATGTAATGGAATACTATTGTGCTATAAGAAATGATGAACAGGAAGACTTCAGAGAGGCCTGGAAGGACTTATATGATCTGATGCTGAGTGAAAGGAGCAGAACCAGGAGAACTTCATACACAGCAACAACCACAGTGTGTGAAGAATTTTTCTGGTAGAATTAGTACTTCATTGCAATGCAAGGACTTAAATAATTCCCAATGGTCTCCTAAGGCAAAATGCCTTCCACATCCAGAAAAAGAACTATGGAATTGGATTGCAGGATGAAGCAGATCATTTTCCTTTGTATTATGTTTTGTTTTACAGTTTTTCCCACTCATTTTAATTCTTCTATGCAACATGTATTTAATAGGAATGTACATGTAGAACCTACATAAGATTGTATGTCATTTCAGGGAGGGAGGGGAAATGAGAGGGGGGGAGAAGAAAAAATCTAAGACATATGGAAGTGATTATTGAACACTGAAAATAAATAAAATAACAATTTTAAAAAATAAATAGAATTCAAAAATTTCTTCCAAGAATCAAAGGTTCTTAGTCTCTGTCTCTGTCTCTCTCTCTGTCTCTCTGTCTCTCTCTCTCTCTCTCTCTCTCTCTCTCTCTCTCTCTCTCTCCCTCCCTCTCTTCAGAGATAGAACTTAGGATAAAAGTGAATATTAGAAGAACCAAATAGCCTTGTTACTTAGCAGCATGGCAGTGTATGACAAAGTGAAATGGATCCTAGGCACTTGCTAAATACAACATTTTATACTTAAGTGAATTTGGATGGCACCAATATATGGTAAATTGCTACTGTCATTTCTACAATCTCCCAGATACACTAAGTATTTTAGTGTTTATAACAACCACAGAACAACTGCTCCTTTCTTCTTACCTCCCATGAGTCATTCTCACCTGTGCCTCTCCTAGGCTGCATCCCAGAATTTCACTGAAGGTGTATTACGTTTCACAAACTCATCTTCCCACTCACTTATCCCTAGGGAAAAGGCTTTTAAATGAAGCCTCCAACCCCAACTTGCTCTCCCTCATCACTCTGGTTAAAATTATGATTTGGTAGAGAGTGGAAAAGAGGAATAGAGATAACATTATTCATTAACTTTAAAATAGGATAAAAGCCCCATCCATTGACTCTGTCATTCCACTGGCAGACTGACCAAGTTTCTAAGGTACAGTGAACACAGAATATATTTAGGGTTTTAAAGCCAAAGCCACAGTTACAACTTTAAAGGATAAACTGCAGATCAGGTACCCTAAACACTGACTGTGAGTAACTGCAGGCTAGGCTGCCAACTGCACATGTTAAATGTTAAGAAACTGCTCTTATCATTCTAATTGCTGACTCCTAATTGGAAATCTATACTACTAACAGTGTGTAGATTTAGATTTTTAGAGTCCATAGAAAGCACTCAAGTATCACAACCAACTGGGTAAATGGACTACATTGCAGAACAATTTAAACCAGATCATTACTGTCCCTTTCCTATGTCTTATGCCATCAAATACATTTGGGATGACAAAATGAACCTAAATTACAGTGATCAGCAAAGGAAGGTGAAGCTAGGCAACAAAACACTGATCGATACTCTAAAGCAGAGTGAGAGTTTTATTGAAGGAAAAATAACATGAATTAAAAATAAAACTTTTATAGGGCCAATTTTATTGATGATGTAGCATTTCCACATCCTCAGTAACAGAAGCCAATTGTATTATTTTCTGAAAAGAAATCACAAACGTTTTTCATACCAAATCACTTGCTACATGTCACTTTGAAAACATACACTAATTCAAACAATAATACTAGTTTAAACTTAGAAGGCAACTGTATCATCTCTCACCCCTCCTCCCAAAGGTTTCAAAATACTTGATATTTTCCACTGGGTCTTATTGTCAGGATCTGCTGCCAGAAACTATTGCTTCTGCCACCCACACATTCCACCCCAGTCTAGGACTTCCAATTACCTGCTCCGCCTTCTGGGCCCAGATTAGCCACATTGGGATTATAAAAGTTATGGGTCCAAGACAGAAGAATTGCTTTGGTTATTAAACTTCTTTTTTAGTGCCCCTGCTTGACGATGTGTTGTTGTCTTTCTCTTTCAGATTCTGGTCTCGTAAATTTGAATCAATTGCTTATATATCTTGGACACAAGGCCTTTATCAGAGAAAATAATTCTAACTTTAACACTACTGATCCACAGATCTGAAAAGTAATTTCTTCCTCAATCCTTCACTGTCTTCAGGGACTCCAGACCACCCACTTCCTTATCCCCGTGATACAACCTCTGGATGGTTCTCTTCTATCTGCTTTGATTCTGAACCTTGGTTTAGTCTGCCCTGTGGTATATATACTTGTTCTCTGCCTGCTTCTCTAGGTTAAGCTTTCGGACATTTCTCAACCCTCGATAGCAAGATTCTGGACCTATTGCCTCTTCCATTTTGCCCTTTCCAACACTTCCCTGCTCTGTTATCTGACTGTGTGTGTTCAAACTATTAACTACTCACCTGGTTCTAGATCCTTTGGTTCTACCTATTCTGCCAGATTACAGGCCAGTTCCTGTGGGTCCAGATCACTCCTGTGCTTATTCTCCCTCCCTGTCCTGAGCAAATAAATCCTGTGCACCCAGCCCAATTCTTTCTTATCCAGTTTCCACACTACTCACCTCCTGCTACTCATTCTCCCAGAGCTGACACTGAACTGATTGTAAGCTGCCAGGTGCATTCCAAGGTGCATTAACTCTAGATGACCATAATAGTGCCATTTTCTAAATTACTGATCCATTGACCTTAGACAAGTCACTTAGCCTCTTAGTATTTCACTTTCCTCACCTGTCAAAAACATGTTCTAAGTAAAAAAAAATGAGCTTGGCTTCTCTGTAACCTAAACTGACTACATTCCTTCCTGGAACATAGGCACTATGTCTAGAGATACAGACACTTCTTTTCATTTGAGGCTGACAACCCTACTGGATGATTCATCCAAACTTTTTCTTTCCTCTCATTTTCCTCAAACACCAAATAATGATTTTTATAAAACTTCCCTTCTATCAACTTCTCCTAAAACTACATGACTGGCCTAAGACTTATTTTGTTTACCTCTTTAAAAAGCATTTTGTTTACTAAAGCTAAGAATCTGTTTGCCTTAGTTTTTCAATAGGACTAAAGGAGCTCTTACATTTCTAGCTCTTGATAGTGTATATGGAGGAAAGGGTGCAACAGTGAGAAATGATATGAGTAGTGGAAAGGCATCATCATGTAGGGGAAAGACCATTGGATTTGAACTTGGAAGACTCCAGTTTTGCCACTAAATGATCCTGGATGAGTCACCTCTCTAGGGTCTCAGTCTCTTATCTGTAAAATGTGGAGGGGGTGGAGTTAGATTAGGTAAGTCAAAGGTTCTAAAGTCCCTTCAAGATCTTATGTTCTTTGTTTAAGACCCTTTCCAGCTTGAATACTATGTTCTATGATCCTAAGATTCTGCAATATCTAACATTCTCCATTCTGTCCTATGATCATGTCAAACATTCTGAAAGTCTAGTGAATGAAGTGAAAGAATTCAATACAAGCTCAAAGAAGAATGAATTAATGGAATTTTTCCTGAATATACTCACATATACATTATACACACATATACACACACACACACACACTATATATATATATATATAATATGCTATACATACATATACACACTCTATATCATACATATATACATATGTGTATATATGTATATATGTGGGTTCTCTAGGGTTTTTGTACCTGCAGTAAGAAGAGCTGATGTTCCCCTCTCCCATTTTTTCCTTTCTGTTCTGTCATTGATGAAAGAAGGGGGAAAAAATCTTTGGAAAAATCTAGAGTTTACAGTATTAAGATGTAGTCTTCTCATGTTCTATTCTGTTTTCCTTCCTTCATAAGCCTGCCATTGGTGGGAAAGCAGGAAAGTGGTGCATTGAAACTTTGTCTTCCACCAATTCCAAGGGCTGACATTAAGTACAGGTCAAGGAGAACAGAAACCAGTTACTTACAAACCTCACTTGAGGTATTCAGTTGATGTTCAGACTGGTTTCCAGTCTTCCCTTGCACTGTAGCGTGGTATGTGGAAATACAGCTCCAGTATCATAATGAAGCAGGGTAGGGTCACTTCATAGGAATTTGCTTAATGAGAAGCTTTCAGGAATGAATCTGTTCTGCAAAATGAGGTTCACCTATAAGCAAATTGTAAAAGCAAAAACTTTCTGATTGTTGGAGGCACCAAAGATTGGTTCCCTACAGTCCATGAGGGATTGATTACAAAGAGAAAATGCTGATGACTCCAAGAGCTTTTTCACAGCAGGGATGTCCTTGGACACCTTACCTTACAATTGTTTCCCTAAGAAAAGAGCAACTTTCCCAAGGGCACATCCTTGTCACTGTTGCTATCTGAGGTAACATGGGACAAATTAATCATGGAGAATTTAAATCCATGGATAACTCCTACTCTTAATCTGTTTCAACCTCCTTTCCTACAACATTTAAAAATTTAATGGGCAGAGAAATAAAGAAAACTGGCTTGTTTTCAATTCCTCTCCATGCTCCTGCACTCCCTCTGCTGGAGATGTCAATAAGCAGAGCAATGATTGAAGGGTGGGCAGCAAGGAGAGGAAATAAAGGCCTCAATTATCCACAAATGGTAAATAAATAGCCTCAAAGTTCATTTTTAAAACCTAGCAGTATATATTCTTAGCATTCCATTGACAATTATAAAATGTATCCTGATAATCTCACTTATCAACAGTTGCCCTGGATGTCAGTAAACTCTAGAATAGTTCACAATCAGTTGGGAAAAAGTATTATTTGGCAAAATTAAAGCTTTATACCTCTATTTGTCCTGTTTTGTTTTCTTTTGTGTGGAAGAGGAGGATGAGAGGAATATGCAATTTCGCAATAAATTCTATTATCAGGTTCATGCGCTGAATATTGTACTAGACAACATTATCTCCTTTAGCCATGCTATTCCCACCTAGAATTTCTTCCACCCCTTACCACCCCTCAACATTCTATGCTTCCTTCAAGACCAAGCTCATCAAGACCCCACATTCCTTCCCCATGGAGTTTTTCCTATCTTCCTTAAGTACCAGACCCAAATTATTTCCAAGTTACAATCAACTTCAGAGGTAATCCAGTCCCATCTCCAACATAATTCAAGGATACTATAATATAAAGACATCCATCTTCTAAAATTCCAGTGGTAAGGGACTATATCACCTTGAGTTGAAACCTGACTCCTCTCACCCTGCTCCCCACCCCTAGCATTCACCCATTGGTTCTAATGCTGTCCTGTGTGGCAACACTGTAGAGATATATTTGTGTGTATATGGATATGTATGTGTATATAACATGTATGCATGTATGCATAGACACACCACATAATACATGTTTTTATCTACTATACCCTACATGCCCTTCCCCTCACTTCATTATATACTGTCTTGTATTGTTCATTTTTTTTGTAATAAACCACAAGACTTTCTGCTCTAATAATAGTGATATCACCATAGCCACCATACCTTCCTCATTCCACCTTTTTATCTTCACTTGTCCTTCACTCAAGCCTATCTCAAGGCCCACATTGTTCCTGAAGCCTCCCTCAACTACACTGATCCATTTTGGCATAGTTTATCTGGAACTTATGACTTAAAACACAATTCATCATTTCAGTACCTGTGATTTCTTTCATCTGACTGGTCCCTCCACATCAGTCAGTATTTTGAGGGTTGCTTGGTTTGAAAACTTATCAAGTTGTTAATAAGCTTCTCTGTTCTTAGCTAGCCTGGTCTTCAAAAGACAGACATGCAGTCTATTCCTGGATCCGTACTCAAAAATTTTTCTAGTTCCACAGAATCAAGGAGATCTGTCAGGGTTTATAGGCTGCTGGTTTAGCCTTCATAAAAACAGAATTACCTTCATGCAGTGATGAGGCATAAGATTTTACTGGAGCTCAAATATTTAATGTCTCATTTTTCTGTTTCAGTGTGTTATTCTTGTTATCTTTGCCCCAACAATAATGTAAGCCTCTTGAGGGTAAGGGCCTCTTTTTCTGGACCACATCTCCTTTTCTTCTGTCTACAATATTTAGCACAGTGTAGGACAGAACACTTCAATAAGTGCCTACAGATTGTTTTTCCAGTAATGCTATTGGAACTCTACTGGTTCAGTTTTACTCTGCTTCTCCTCACATCTGTAAGAAGGCAGACTTGGACTTAGGGCCTTGGAACCCCAAACTGGGACATTAGTTCCCTTATGCTCACAGACAAGAAAACCAGTACTCACAGGGCACCATCACATAAATCAGAAAATTTGGGGAGTTAATGTGCAAAGGACTGTGGACTTGAAATTTGAGCTAGGGATTACTCTGTGACCTTGGGCCCAGGTCTCAGTTTCCTTCTCTATCAAGTGGAGAGTCTGAACTAGAGTCAGTCTCTAAGGTCCCTTCCAGTTCTGGGGTCTCCTTGCTGGAATAAGAACATCAGTTCTAAGCAAATAAGTTCTACTTTGTCTGAATTAATTGCAGTTCCAGTAAGTAGAAAATCACTTTGATGGGAGTTTTTAGTGGGGCTTGATGTGTGCCTATGGATTTTACTAACTCCAAACGTATTTCTCTTCCTCTAAGAGTGTATTAATAACATAAAGAAGCCCATAGCTACACATAATCACGTGCTCTTGGCAGCGTGGAAGAATTAGGCTGCTCCTGGAGGTGATTGTCAAGTTGGAAGACCTGACAGTACCGGCCCAACAAGCTTATCTCCAGCTCCTGCAGCGGCAGGGATGCTTGATGATCGGTGCTGTTCAGAGAGGGAGTGGCAGACACCAAGAGACCTAGCCATGGCCACTGTCAGGTCTGGGAGCGGGGGAGGCTCCCCCCGCTGCAGGCGGCCATCTCCCCTTCCCCCCTCTCCTGGGTTCTGGGCTGAGGCCGGGGACTGTCCGGAGCTGATCTCGGGCTCCCATTGGCCGCTGTCTGCCGTGACGTCACGATCATGATGAGAATTGATGATCGGACACGCTGATTTCATTGTCTGAGGCGGCGGTGGAGACCCAGGAAAAATCTCGCTGAATCCGCCCTGCCCGGCGCTCGCCCGCCCCGGGGAGCCTCGGATTCCGGCCGCTTTCCCATCACGCGCGAGGTAAGCCCCGCACCTAGTGGAGTGGGCTGGGGGGAAGGGCGCGGGGGGCAGGGCACCGAGCGACCGGTCCGCCCAGTGGGGGGCCCTCAGGGGCCGAGGCCTGCGGAGCCAGGGCGGCCGAGCGGCTGCGCGGGGCCCCGGAGCCCAGCGTCGCTCCCCACAGGGCCCGGCCGGCGGCGGCGGGGCGGAGCGGAGCTGGGGAGGGGGCTGCCCCGGGCACAGAGCGGAGGGCCCGGGGCCTGGGGCCCCGGAGCTGCCGAGCTCGGGGCTCGCCCCTTGCCTCGCCTGGCCTGGCCTCGCCTGAGGAGGAGGAGGAGGAGGAGGAGGAGGAGGAGAAGGAGGTGGCGCCTTTTCCTCTCACAAGAGGGGGGTGAATTCTGCCGCTTCTAGATTGTACTGGACTGTAGCTTTCCCACAGCCCGGCTCTTACGCGCGGAGGGCGCTGCGCCTGCGCAGTCCCACCTGCGCGAGGGTGGGGCGCGCGGTGAGGGGCGGGCGGGCGTGCGCAAGCGCACTTCTCCTCTGAGCTTAGGGCTGGCCTCCGCCTGGGGGTTGGAGGAGGAGAAGCGGGGAGATTTGAGAGGTTGGAGGGAACGCTGAGTGGAAACCTGACAGGGATGGGATTTGTGTGGCCGGGGTAATAACACCAGCTCTTCCAGTGGTCTGCTTCCCATTGACAACATCCTCGAGTTGCCCTTAAGGCCAGCCCCCTTGCTGGTTCATCTGTAGTTATATGGCCCCATTCTCTCATGCTGAGCAGACTCCCACCTGCAGTCTGGTCTTTTGGGGCCACTCGAGTCCATTGGACCCTCTTCGTGTCATTTTCCTCCCTCCTGCTGTGCCCTTTTTTCCCACTTGAAGCCCCGTTTCTGAGTTGCTCCTCTTAGATCCCATTCCCTTGTCTCCCTAATTCTCCCAAAGCCACGTGAGCACCCTCCAATTTGGAGTGACCTCCCATCTGCAGGGCTTGCATTACTCAGAGCTTGAGACTAATTGTGAACAAGCTCTCAGGTCTGTGGTACATGTAATCACATCAGGAGAAGTTGTACTGAAGAGTACTTACACCTTTCTGTGCCCCACAGCAACTAAGTGCTATTGGCTGGAGAACGTGAGCATCCATTCTGTGCTTTTGACTCACTGGCGGATCCATGCTGTCGAGTTATTCTTTTCCTTTCTTTATATGTATATGAAGGCAGTTATCAAATCCTGATGGATTTTTCTCCTTCCATGTCTCCACTGCTACCACCCTAGGTCAGACTATCATCCTCTCGAACTAATATACAAACTCTTAGGTCCTCCATTTTCCCCTTCCCCAGTCCATCCTGTATACTTCTGCCAGAGTAATCTTCCTCAGATACCACTTCCCTGATGATATTTCCCTTCTCAGAAACCTTTATTTTCTATTACCTACTACACTACAACTAAACTCTTTTGCCTGGCTGCCCTCAGGAGCTCACCTTACCTGTTCACTTCTATTTCTCTCTGTTCCCTATTGCCTGTCTCCTCACTGTCCTCTGAACACATACACTACTCATTCTCATGTCTGTCCCTTCACTTGAGTTGTTACCCCATCCTCTGACTCCCCAAATACCCCCCAACACACACACACACAGAATACTTTCCCTTCTGTGTCTCATTATCTCTCAAGGCTCAACTCAAACCTTGACTGACTAAACATAGGATCACAGATTTAGAGGTGGATGAGCAAACTAAAACTCAGAAAGGTTAAGAAATTTTCCCCAAAGCATACCTTATAAACATATATATATATATATATATATATATATATATATATATATATATATATAGTGTGTGTGTGTATCTATCTATCTGTCTGTCTACATATATACATATATATATATATAATATATATATATATATATAATATATATGATCTGGGATTTTAATCCAGATCCTCTAAACCCACATCTGGTGTTCTTTCCACCAGCCATCATTGATCCTCTCTGGTCTCTGAGCTCCTGGAGCACTTATAGGCTACCCCCAGAAAGGGAGCTTGAGCATTTAGTTAAATGTAGACCTAATCATTCTCTCATTCTCTCATGTGTTATGTATAGTCCTGTTGCTGAAGAGGAAATTAAACTCTGAGGGTGGACTTCCTGTCTTTTATTCTGTATCCTGTATAGTGCTAAAGAAATATTAAATGATTGAAACAGTGTAGCTGCACAAGACCTTCTTTCCCAGATAGAGGGCTGCCTGGAAAAGCAAATAAGATTTTTTAGAGTAAGAGGTTTTTTAGAGTAAGATTGTATCTGTCTGAAATACAATCTGTCCATAGTTAGACAAAACAGTCCTCTACTTGGGAAATCTGCCACCAATTTCTTAATACTAAATATGTCCAGCTCTAACAATGGAGTCGCTTGGTAATTCAGGTGTCGTCATACAAAGATGAATGTCAAAGAAAAGCCTTTCTCAAGAAATATTCTTATGTAAAGGGTACCAACCATGTGCTGTTTCCCTCACAGACCATCGTACCCCATAGTGATGCTGCCTGCTCTTTCTCCAGTTCTCCTTTTTGGGGGAGAGGGAAGGAGAAATAATGTTAGGATTTCTGTTCTTTCACATTTCAAAATGACATCATTTGTCTCCCTTGTTTTAGGTTTCCTACCTTTTGGATGCTCTCCCATAATTCCCTACTTCATGGACAATTTTTACTTATGTCTGTTTCCTTACTTCCTAGCCGTGCCCCAATACCTCAGTAAGATTTAGGGTTCTGGGACATAGTGAATCAACTCTGAAGAATTCAAAATCAGTATTTGAAAAATTTGAAAAATCACTGTTGTAGACCATCAGAAGTAAACTGTATATGTTGATCCTAATAAGAGAAAATTCATTCTCTGTTATTCATTAATTTCTTCCCCTTTCTCTAATTTATGCCATTCATCCTGGCTTTTTCAACCTGTGTGTCTGTTTATTGTAGCATTCATGGGCTCGTTTTTACTAGACACTGACAAAATAGTCCAACAGGCTCCAAGCTGGGGATCTGGAGATGGGATGGAATGTGCTGAATTGATGCTTCCCTTGGGGTGGGGAAGGACATAGCTAACATAAAATATGAATATGTAGTGTGTTTATGCCACCCCACCCAGATCTTTAAAATATTATAATTACTTCCTTGATGAAGATTTAGAAAGTATGCGCAGAGGTAGGAGATGTGGGTGCCAAAGAGACTGGAAAGAAGGCTTCACAGCCACACAGCCCATGATCATCATAAGACCATAGATGTAGAGCTGGCCAAGAGCATCAAGACTGGCTAGTCTAATCCCTTCATTGGGTACACGAGGAAATTGAAGCACATATAGGTTAAGTGGCTTTACCAAGGTCAGCAGTAAGTGGCACAGCTGGGATTGAAACCATGTGCATCTGAACTGGCACCATATGGAGACATACTATAGTAGGGAGCTCAAGGTAGACACACACTAGGATGCAAAAGGAGGACAGCACAACCATGAGCTTCCACAAGAGAGGTCATCAGTGAGTCAAGTCCAGAAGCATCTATTAAGTGCCAGTGTGTTCCAGAAACTGTGCTAAGCATGAGGGATACAAAGAAAGGTAAAAAAAATCCCTGTCTTCAAGGGCAATCTAATGTAGGAACCAAATATAAACAATTATGTACAAATAAGACATATACAGGATAAGTTGGAGCTAATCACAGAGGAAGATACTAGCATTAAGGGTGACCAGGAAAGACTTCTTGTAGAAGGTGGGATTTCAGTTAAGTCTTAAAGAATGCTAGGAAAGGTGAGAGGCAGGGACAATGAGGGAGAGCATTTTGGGGACCAGGGAAAGTCAGTGAAATGCATGGGGTCAGGAGACAGAGTGTCTGGTTTATTTGAAGAACAGCAAAGAGGCTGGTATCAGCAAAAATACATGGGGAAGGTGGAGGAGTAACGTATAAAAAGATTGGAAAGTCAAGAGTAGGAGGTAGGCCATAAAGCACTTTGAAAGCCAAACAGCAGATTTTATATTTGATTCTAGAGCTAATGGGATACCCTCGGAGTTTGTTGAATGGGGCAAGGGAGGAGACATGGTTGGACTCATGCTTAAGGAAGATTATCAATATATGAAGACAGAGAAAGAACTGGAGAGAGGTCATCTTGAACTGAGGAAGAAGTTAGTCCAGAGAGGTCCATCTGAAAGAGGGGAGCTATACTTAGACACAGATGATTCCTTCAAGAGGCCTCCATCTCCACTATTATGGAGATATACTATTATCCACTAGTATGGCCCACCATTGTACCTTCCAGAACCAGAGCCAGATGAAGATGTAAACCATTTGTAAGTCAAGAGACAGACACATCCCCTAAGACCTGGAAAATGAAGGCCAGTAGAATCACATGGCCCCCAGAGAGGAATTAGCACCAGATGGAGACATAGACTGGTGTAGAGATGCAGACTGATTGGAAGAAATAGGAGAGGAACCAGTGTTAGATGGAAATTTGGAAGGAGAGAAGACACATTGCTAGAACAAATGTAAATAGGAAAAAAGATCGGCATAACAGGGAGCCATGACATAGAGGAGTAAACCATACCAAGCTTCATCCAGGATGATACTGTAAGTCATGTGAGGCAGCTAGGTGGTACAGTAGAGTACCAGTGCAGGAGTCAGGAGGACCTGAGTTCAAATCTCACCTCAGACACTTGATACTCACTAACTGTGTGACCTCAGGCAAGTCACTTAACCCCAATTGCCTCATCCTGGGTCATCTCCAGTCATCCTGATGAATATCTGGTCACTGGATTCAGATGGCTCTGAAGGAGAAGTGAGGCTGCTGACCTGCACAGCCCTCCCTCACTCAGAAAAGAGTCAAGTGCAAGTCATGTCATTATTTCTCTGATGGCATGATCTTCTTTGTCAACGAAGGATGAATATACACTGTAAGTCATGTGTACTGTGCAGATACCTGTGGGGGATTGCCAGAGGGAAGGTTACTTGACTCTAGCAATCCTGAGTTCTTTTCTCTTTAGGGAAGGCACTTAGAATAGTACTGTAAGTCTAGAGCAGTAGTATCAAGCTTAAATAGAAATAGGGGGCCACTAATCTATACATAAGTATCCCTGCAAGTGCATGTTGCCTTAGAAACCACATATTAACATTATCTTTGTGTTATTGTATTTTGTTAAATATTTCCTAATTTCATTTTAATCTGGTTCCAGTGTACTAGGGAGAGTTGTGGGCTACCCATGAGTTTGACACTTCTGATCTAAAGGACTATCTAGGTCCTGGGAAAGGTAGGGCACACCAGAGGAGAGAATTTATGGGCTCAGGTATGAGTCCTTTGAGTTTTCTGTTGGATTAAATAAAACTCATTCTGTATTTAATGTTTTCTTATCCTGAGTGCTTTCATGGAGACTGATGACTTTCTTCCCTTGTTTGTGGAGACCTAAACATGAGCCAAAATTCTGATGTTCCCCTGGGGATACCTGGGTAGGAGCATGAACCATAGAATGATTAAAAGCCTTTGAGATCAAACCTGGTGTGTGTGAGCTTAGAGCTTTGTTAATGGACCATAGGAATATAATAATGCACTTTTTCTTTATGATGATAAATAAAGGATCTATAGAGTTGACATTTATACAGCATTTTAAGGTTTTCAAAAGTGTCATACATCTTTTTTCTCATTTGGTTCTCACAACCCCTGAAGTGGGACCTATAGGTGTTGTCACCCACATTTTATAGTTGACGAAACTGAAGTAAATCATCATGCCCAAAGTTTCATGCAGGATTTGAACCCAGTTCCTCTGATACTAAATCCACTGTTCTTTCTTCTGTACCACCATGCCTCCTTGGTTAGAGGAGAGATTAAATCAAACTGAAATTAGTAGGGTTCTTTACATGTGCAGAGTCATCAACTACAGTTCTACTTGCATTCCTCATTGTGGTGTGGAGGTAATTCTAGACTCTCAAAAGCTTTGTCAACAATGACCATGCTGGCAGGTCCAACCAAGTTGAAAAGCGTAGCCATGGGAATGGATTATGTATTTGATTGGGGGAGAACCAGTTTAATTAAATGAGGAAAGGATCCTCACCAAGACCTTTAACCAGGAGGTGGTATTTTTGACCATAGTAACTCATTAAGAAAGAGTTGTCATCATCACTGGAGGGAGGATTCCATCTTCTCTGATGGAATTATAGATATCTTTAAAATACTGAATTGTTTGTGTTGTCTGCTATGCTAGGTCCCAGAGGATGAAACTTGACTTCTTTGTTAGATGCCTGGCTTCTTTGCCATGAGTCCTATACCTACCCATAGGATCACAACCTTTCCAAATTTGCGTTCATCCCATGTGATTCTTGATATTTTGGGAGAGGGAGGCACTTGTCTGGACCTATGACTTCATTGGTACAGGGAACTTCCAATATGGTAACTCCCTCTGATGATGAAGATTGGCATCTGCTCTGTAATGTGTAGCGTTAGTTGCATGGAACACTGAGAATTTAAGTGACTTGCCCAGGGTCTCTCAGTATGTATCAGGGGCAGAATTTGAACCCAGGTCTTCCCTAGTCCAAGGTTGACTCTCTATTATGTCATAAGAGGGTTCTTGTTTATGACTTTCCATACTTCCTACATGAAAAACTCATATTTTTTATATCTTGGAGGGTGGAGGAGGATGGTGCCAATATACCACTTCGGCTGTCCATCTCTCATTTGTCATTTTCTCTACATGACCAGCCCAACTCCTTTTAAGGGGACAGTCCAAAGATAGTTACATAAAGAGGCCCTTGAGCTCATGGAACTCACAGGCTAGTAAAAGTGGAGTTATTGCATATACACAAATAACTATAACTATCTAACAAGTAAAGTTCAAACTTCTTTGCCTAGCATTATCAACCTTCCAAAATCTGGTGCCACCCTACCTTGCGAGCCTCATGTCATATTACTTTCCTCCACAAACTCTATATTTCAGTAAAAGTAGTTAAACTCTGTCCCTCCCCCCAATCAATCAATTAATAAACATTTATTAAGCACCTACTATGTGCCAGGCAGTATGCTAAGTGCTGGGGATACAAAAAGAGGCAAAAGACAATCCCTGCCCTCAAGGAGCTTACATTCTAATGGAGACCACATGCAAATAAATACATGCAAAGCAAACTCTCTATGGCTAAATAGGAGCTAATAAGCAGAGGGAAGGCATGTACTAGAATTGAGAAGGCTTGCTTTTCTATACCTTTGCTCACATAATTCCTTGAGTCTTGAAAGGCTTCATTACTAGCCATCCTTTAGAGCCCAGCACAAATGCTTCACATGCCATTTCAATGGTCGAAACTTTATTTTAAAACTCTCTAATGTAGTTATTATACATAATATTGTAATAATTCTTTATTTGTGTGTGTGTTTGTGTGTGAACCTCCTCCTAGATTATAAATTCTGTGAGGGCAAAAACTGTGTGTTCTTTAAACTTGGTGTGTTCCTTAGCACCAAATACAGTACTCTGCACACAGTGGGTCCTTCATAAATGCTTGTTGAATGAATGATACAAAATTATACATAAATGCATGAGAGGTACAAGCTGAATACCCTGGAGTCTCAGGGTAAAGAGTGATGATTGATTGGAGGGATCAAGGAATGCATCGTATAAGAGGGAGCAGGTGAGCCATCCTTTAAAACAGAGAGGTATCAAAAGCACTGCCTGTGGGTGCATTTGGCCCACAACACCCCTGAGTGCAGTCTGAACCAGATTAAAATGTAATTGGGAAAATTTAATAAAATTAATAAAAGTACAGTAAGACATAGATAATATTATGTTTTCAAACTGTCAATATGCAGCCCAAAGCAGTCCTTCCCTATGGATTAGTGGCCTCCATTTCCATTTGACTTTGACACCACTGCTTTAACAGGAAGAGATGGGGAGGAGGGGAGGATAGCCTTCCTGATATTGGGCGTGAAAATACAGAGACACAGAAGTGAGACTGCATGGAGGGCACACTGGGGCTGATAAGTAGTCTATTAACTAGAGCATAGTGTAGACAGATGGGAATAGGATGAGAGAAGGCTGGAAAGGTCAGGGAGGATGACACTTGGAAGGGCCCTGAAAACCCAGTGAAGGAGTCTGACCTTTATTTAGGAGACAATAGTAAGCCATAGGGGAGTTTCGAACAGGGGAATGACATGATCAGATCTGTGCATAAGAAAGAGTAATCCAGCAACAACATTATTGATGTAGAGACTGACAGGGAAGCTATTGCAATAGTCCACGGGTGTCATAATGAAGGCATGAATTAAAGTGTTGGCAATGCAGCTAGGTGTGTTCATCCTTCGTTGCCAAAGAAGACCATGCCATAAGAGAAATAATGACATGACTGGCACTTGACTCTGTTTTGAGTGAGGGAGGGCTGTGCAGGTCACCAGCCTCACTTCTCCTCCAGAGCCATATGAATCCAGTGACCAGATATTCATCAGGATGACTGGAGATGACCCAGGATGAGGCAATTGGGTTAAGTGACTTGCCCAAGGTCACACAGCTAGTGAGTGTCAAGTGTCTAGGGTGAGATTTGAACTCAGGTCCTCCTGACTCCTGCACTGGTGCTCTATCCACTGCACCACCTAGCTGCCCCAATGCAGCTAAGTGGTGGTGCAGTAAATGGAGTGTTGGACCTGGAGTCAGAAAGACTCATCTTCATGAGTTCAAATCTGGCCTCAGATACTTACTAGCAATGTGGCCTTGGTCAAGTCATTTAACCTTATTTACCTCAGTTCCCTCATCTATTAAATGAGCTGGAGAAAGAAATTGAAAACCACTCCATTATCTCTGCCCAGAAAACTCCAAGTGGGATCATGAAGGATCAGACATGACCAAACAACTGAAGGGTGAGAATAGAACGGAAAGGAGTGGTGTCAGAGATCTTAGGAAGGTGGCAGTGATAGGACTTGATATCTGATTGGCCAGAAGCATCGAGGGAAGAAGTAAAGATGACATGAAGGTTTTCAACATGGGCAACTGATGTTAGTAATGTTAGTTACTGAGTTAGTGATGATGGATAACTACTGTTAGAAGTAGAGCAGTCAGAAGGTGACCTTGTGTTTAGTTTGTGAAGAAAGGGTCAGGGTGGCAAATTTGAGATTTGGAAGGTATCTTTGAGGTTATCTGGTTCAATCTTCTAATTTTAGGTGTGAGGAAACTGAGGTTCAGTGGGACTTGGTGATTTGATCTAGTTTGTACAGTGAGTTAGTGGCAGACTCAAATGCAGGTCTCCTCCAAGTCCAGGGCTGTGCCCTGTGATGGCACACAATTTCTCCCCTTCATCCCACTCTCTTTCCTACAAATTCAGTGATTGAAAAAATGACTCAATGATTTTTTTAAGACAATGATTCTTAACCTTTTTGTGTCATGAGCTCCTTTGGCAATCTGGTAAAATCTCTGAACCCCTTCTTAGAATAATGTATTTAAAGTGTACTTTAAAGAAATGCTAAATTTCAGTTCAAAGTTCATGAGTCCCCAAAACTGATCCACAGATTCCTTGGGTGTTTGTGGTTCCTAACTTAATCATGTCCTAAGATCTACCAAATAAATCTACTTCAGAGAATCACAGGATCATAGATTTAGAACTATAAGGGATCTTAAAGGCCATCTAGTCCAGATTCATCATTTTACAGAGGGGAAACTGAGGCCCAGTGATGGCAAGTGACCTGTCTAAGGTTATGCAGTCAGTCAGTGGTAGAAGCAAGGTTCTTTGACTCCAAATTCAGCATTTTTGTCACTGTATCCCACTGTGCACATCATTAAAATGCGTTCTCTGTCAGGAGGTTTGGGTTAGAGCTTATAGAATGGAATTTTATCTAAAAGATAGAAAGAAAAACTACATTGGAATCACTCTGCTTCTGAGCCTCTTAATCAAATTACAGGAAATTAATGTATTAATTATACCTATGCTGTTATTATTTTGTTTACAGTAGCTCAGAATAGGATCATAATATGAATTCTTGACAGTGATTTCAAGATTAGAGCCTAGTAAAATAGAAATCCTGTCTTATCCAGGAAGCATTTGTTAAATGCCAACAATGTACAATGCACTGGAGATTCAAAGAAGAAAGGAAAAATAACCCCTGTCCTCAAGAAGCTTATGTTCTACTGAATTCTAGCTATGCTTCCAGGCGTTTTGTGCAACAGGCATTTTCTATTCTAACTCATGCCCTTAGACTTGAGGTGTCAATATACCTGTCGATGTCCCTTCCAACATCATGACCCCCATTGATCCTCTTCCTCCTGGTCTCCTATGACCTATTCTGTTACTCCAAATCAGCTCCACCAAGGGTCATACCCCTAACTCACCACTGCCCAAGTGTCCCACTTCTATGGCCAAGAACTCTGAAATTCCTTTATTTGACTACAGGCTCCTGTCCTTTCATTTCTCCCTATGCTTCCCTTGTCCTAAACCTGTTCTTCCTTCTCACCATGCCTTTCAGACCTTCTGACCCTCAGTTATCTCCCAGGCTCAAGTCTTGCTCTGACTTTAGTCTTTTCTCAGTCTTGAGTCTATATTAAGCAGCTCAACTAACTACACACAAGCCTCTGTGACTAGATTCTTTTCTCCCTTGCCCTACTGCTACTCGTGCCTTTCTCACACCCACCATCCTTCTCTGTTCTTATCTATGCAGCACTGAATAGTGCATTGAGATCCCTTCTTATTATGAATGCAGCCTACCTGCAATAGGCCTGTTGCATTTTACTCTCCTTTTTTCATTATGTCTTCTAACCATACTGGTCTGTATGATATCAATCCATTTCCCACCTCCATGTATTGGTCCAGGCTGCCCCTGATTCTTGGGATGTCCTCTCTGCTCACCACTGTGTCTAGAATTCTCCTTTCTTCAAGGCTCAGCTTAAGGACAAGTCTTCTGTGAGGCCTATCCAGATTCCTCTAGTTATTAGAGCCTCACCCAGGAAACTAATTTCCACTTACTTTGTATTTACTGGTCTTGTTCATGATGTTTTTCCTAACTGAATATAAATATACTTTTGAGAGCAGTATCTATTGAGTTTTTGTCTTTATATCTTTAATGCCTTGCAAAATTCCTGACAGATAGTAGGCACTTAATAACTCTTTATTGAATGAATTTTTTTTTATTTTTTCCACTTATAATATTTCATTTTTTCCCCAGTTACTTGTTAAGATGGTTTTCAACATTCATTTTTATAAGATGGCAAGCAATCTTATATATAAGCCTATGGGCTATACACATACAATCATATTAAACATATTTCCACATTAGTCATGTTGTGAAAGAAGAACCAGAACAAAAGGGAAAAACCAAGAGAAAGAAAAAAAGTACACAGAGAAATATTAAGCTTTGATCTGCATTCGGACTCCATAATTCTTTCTTTGGATGTGGATAGCATTTTCCATCATGAGTCTTTTGGAATTGTGTTAGATCCTTGTTGAATGAATGAATATTAACTCAGTACATTAATATAGGGAAAATTTACCCGATCCGATAATGTATGCAGTCATAAAAACAATTAAAATGTGCTTTCACCTTTACTTTGGACTTGCCTTAAAATGAGGGCTGCTTAGTGTGTGGGTCCTTGCTAACGCATGCCAGGAACAGCTTAGAACCAGGTAGAAGCACAGGCAGTACTCAAGGAAAAGATGCCAGGCACTTGTCCTGCCTACCATGTTGCCTACTGTATTGGAAAACTGCTGAGTGGGAAGATGGCAATCCTCTTCTCCTTTGCACATTTGCATTGCAATAAACTCTAACTCTGTTTGCATGGATTGTTTGGGGCCAGAGAGTATCTCTGTATTGGGAAAAAGAGAAAGGTCTGTGCAGTGAGGAGTCATTGGCCACACCCTGAGCTCCCTCCAGTGAGCAGCTAAGTGATTGTTTGGGGCCAGAGAGTATCTCTGTGTTGAGAAAAAGAGAAAGGTCTGTGCAGTGAGGAGTCATTGGCCACACCCTGAGCTCCCTCCAGTGAGCAGCTAAGTTAAGTCTGCCCGTTGCTCTGGTGGAGTAAATCCCCTGATATAGACCTCCTAGAAGCACAAAGCGGGCTGTGTAAAACCAGAGGTTCAGATGTAGGGGGTCGGGGATAGACAACTAAGGCCATGCCATGTGGCTATATGGCATGAGAGCTGCCCTTTGTGGTAATATTCCCTGTGTGCAACTGTCCTCATAGACAGTTTCCAAGTGACAGGTCACAACGTGGCAAAGTCTCAGGTGAATTGCCCCTCATGCTCTCTTGCAATGCAAACAGTAGTGAAGACCCTTTTAAGGTTTGTCCAACAGCCATGCTCACCTGTATGCCCAGGGCAGTTCTCCTCTCATTTATGAGAGACTCCAATTGTTGTTCTAGCAACAAAAAGCTTGAGCTATTGGTTCTGCTTCCTTCCCTGGAGTTATAAGGGAATCATTTGGGCCATCACAGCCCAGGTGCTCCGTTTCCAGGGAGAGTGGAAGAGCCTTATGGCTCTTCTGCCATGTCCCAGAGTAAATAATGAAAATTACTCCATTTGGAAGACTGTTGGAAAAGATTCTCTGATACCATGGATAAGTGGAAGGGGTCTGGATTGATCCTCATTTGGTCAGCAAGTATTAATTGGACATCTTCCATGATATCTACCTTCTACAGCACTTCCCTCACAACTCCTGGTACAGTGGGTATTTGTAGGTGTATTTCAGGTACTAGAAAGGATGTACAGGAAGGCACAGAGATGGAAAGGGGGCTTCTGAGTTTGGGGGTTAGCAGGGTCCCAAGCTTAAATGGGGTGGGGAGAGAGGTAAACTTAAGTCATTGATGGTATTTAACTTAGACAGATCAGGTGAAAGTACACATTAATATTTCACTTTTCTTCCTACCCTCAAACTTTTCCCAGTGTCAGAGGAGGGAGAGGATTTATAGCATGTTCTCTCTCCTCTCAGAAGAGATGAAAGCCTGTACCTGGAGAGAGAAATCAAGGAGAGGAGACCTCCTTGAGAGATCCTTAAGGAGTTTACTCCAAACCAAGTAAGACTAGACGGAATGGTAAGAACAATGAAGACAATTAAGGAAGGGACAGTGAGAGATTGAAATAAGTAATTAAGTATGAGATTATGAGAGGATTTCTTAGTCGGGTTCTAGTCAAGGATAACTTACAGTTCTGAATAGGTTTCATGTGTTTGGATATTGCTTTGGTTTTTCTGTTTAGTCAGTTAGAAATACTTGTTGCCACCGTACATTGGGAAGAGTCAGGATCTCCCTCCCACGTGGGCAGGCAGAATCCTTTAAAAGGCTGAACAGAGGCTAAACAGAACAGTGAGACTGGACAGACGGGGAACTGGGGCAAGCCCAGAAGGACTTCTGTCAACTGCAGAATCAGTTTTATCAGCACAGGCTTGAAGGGATTACAGGAACTACAAATACCTTTGATTTTTGTCTGGCCCACTCTTTTAGGAAGACATAGTGACAACAGAAAGCCTCCTTTGAATATCAGGCAGTCAGCTATCAAAAAAATCTTCCTCCTCCGAACATAGCTGTGATCTATTTTGAATGAGCCCTCTACTCTCCTTGTATCAGTGATTCACAGTTAGATGATGGAGTGGGTCAGTTTGAGTCCGGTTTTCTCCAGCTGGGCACTTGTTAGAGTAGATTCCACAGCTTTCTAAGGGACCAATTACTGCCCTAGTACATCTATATCTATTGAAAACTATTCCTGATACAGTGGCCCCTTAAAAGTTCTTATGTCCTTGTAGGCTGCTGGGAGATTCCAATGCTTAGAGACATGGGGCAAGAACAGAGAGGAGTCTGGGATGAAGTCCGTTGTCATCTCACTTTAAATTTGACCACCTGCAGCTAAGATTGTTTCAAGGGCTGGCACTGGGGGAGCAGTGAAGAAAGAAATATGACTGTTTCCCTCCAGCATTGCATCGATGAAGACCTATACAATGAAATTGCTCTCAATTGCATGGAGCCTGGCTTGTCCAGAGCATCTGGGCCTCACTTTCCTTCTCTGTCAAATGAGGAGGCTGGCCTAGGTGACCTTTCTGGTCCCTTCTAGTCTTGGATCCTGTGAGTTTCGCTGTAATTTCTTTCAGCATCAGCCTCTCTACTTAGAGAGGAAAAGCCCTCCAGAGTCATGTGAATGGTATTCTTATGAGGCAGCAAGACCCTTCGGGGGGACATTCGTGCTGTCTTAATGACTTGGTTTTTAACACAGCAAAGGAGGTTCTATATTCATTAAGAATACCAAAAAATCTGCACGATGAATGGACGAGACCATGAGACCAGTAACAGTCAGCCAGTTTGAGACAGGTTGTCGGTACTGCCCGTTTAGTTAATGTCTACTCATTATCTTCATCAGAAGCATTTGATGAATAAGACTTTATGTGAAACACTATGTTGGGTGCTGTACGAATGGCCATGTTGGATGTTCTTGGTTCCTCTTTAAATAAGCATGCAGATGCCTCAGTTTTCTTCTGGTATCCACCTAGTGGAATATAAATTCCTTGAGGACATAGACTGTTTGTCATTTTGGGTTTTGTATCCTCAGATTATAACCCAGACCCTTATACTCTACTTAATAAAGTTTTAACTGGGCCTTGCCCTCTAGGAGTTTATAACCTAAGGCAGACATGACAGACGTTAATGAGCACACAAAAATAATTGACAAAACACATAAAAGTTAATAAAATCCATCGTGTGCAAGCAAACCCTTCAAAACAGTTTTTGACCTCTCTTCACGAAAGCAATACCTTAATGATTGCCATCCTTGATGTTTAATGCCTGCTCTCCCACCTTCTATTTCAAAGAAAGTGATAATTTTTTGTTCTCCTGATTCTCTTGACCCCTTTGAAATTTGATTTTAAGGCCGATACAGCGTACCCTGCATTAATGGCGCTTGTCCACAATAGATGCTTAATAAATGCTTGTTAAATGAAGGGCAAATGATCTCCAAGTGATAACAAAAAGTGGTTACCTCTTTTGTATCTCTCAGCATCCTTTGAAACTACTGACTAGAGGAGAGGGAATTGCTTTACTAGTTTCTATTCCAATCTCTCAGGCCTGACAGTTATATTGAAGCAAGATGTGTAGGAAAAACACAAGTGAATGTAATACCTTCCAAGCAGCCATGGTGGTCTTTCCTTGCAAATGTCTGTCAAGCTACCTGAATTGAATGATGTCAACAGAATCAGAACGATCAAGCGTGCTTGTCATGCTTTTGTTCAGACTGTTCTCTGGACTTGGAATGTCCTCCCTCCTTCTTGCCTATTGAATTCCTTTGCTTCTTTTCACTTCCAACTCAAACAGTACCTCTTAAAGTCTTTTTGTGTTCTCCTTTGGCTTATTATGGCACCCTCCCCACTCAGACCTCTCAAGACCCTTGGTTTTGTAACCCTCTAATGGACTTAAGTTTGTGTATTTTATAACAGTCTGTGTTTGCGTCTTCCCCTTCTCCTAACTTTCTTGAGGATGAGGGATCATGGGTTATCAAAATGTTGTATCTTCCCTCTGCCAGCACCATTTAATACATAATTGTTAGATTTGTTGTATTGTACTGTTCTGTTAGACCTTGGACAGTATCATGTTCTATGTAGTATCATAGTCAGTTTCTCTTTTGTTGGAAGGACCTGAGCTCTCTCCCCTCACCCTGGCTGGTGACAATGACCGTGTTCCCAGGAATCCCAATTTAGCTGTTGTGACTTTATGCATAAGTCTACTTTTAAAGTCATCTATCCATATGTGGTGGTGATATGACATGAAAGTGTTAATTCTTCAGGTTTAGGAGAAGGTAGTTACTTTATTCCTCTTGCCATTAGATTTGTCTTTGGGCTGTATTATGTGGACTCTTTAATCACAGAGTTCAGCCTCTTAGTCTAAAGACAATCAGCTAATTTTGGGCAAGAGCACTGGACTGGGAATTAGAAGATTGTTTCTAATTAGCCGTGACATTAAGCAAGTCACTTCACCTAGCTAGGCCCCAGTTTCCTCATCTAGAAAATGATGGGATGAGAAGCGTCATGGTGAAGTGGTTAGAAGGGGGAAGAGAAAGGGAACAAGCATGAATCAAGTGCCTACTATGCACCAGGCACTGTCCTGAACACTTTTTAAATATTATCTCATTAGATCTTATTTGATTTGATGGTTAGATTGCCAATTTGGATGACCAGGGTTTAAGATTAGCTTTTGATAAGGCAAGAAGTTTTATCTTTCAGTATCTCCAGAGAATTCTCCAAGATTAGAAACTACAGAGAAATCATTGATTTGCCTCTGTGGAGGAATTTTTCACACTAGGAGATCCCTGAATTGATAACCAGAAAAAAAATTAAATGAGGAGATTGGGCTCAATTTTGAAGGTCCCTCCCAGCTTTAAAGTCTCTTTCTAGGACTATCATCATTACTCTGATTCGATGAATTAAAATATATATGATACTGTTGCCTTACCTACCACTAGATACTGAGGTTTGAGAGATCTTACTAACCCTTCAAAAATTAGACACCTTTTTACAAGAAGAATTTCTCTCAGGTATTTAGAAGCGCCTCCCCTCCCCCCCCCGCCTTTTTTTTAATAGGCTAGTATTTTGTCTTCCTATCTCAGTGACATTATAAGCATAGGTGTGTTTCTCTGTTCTAGGAAAATGCACTGTGTAAATCAGATTTGGAAAACTGCAGCAAAATCTAGGCCTACTAGAAATACAGTTTCAGCCTTTCCAAAACAGATTCCAACTATTTGACCGAACTTTGGTTGAGTGATTTAGCTTAGGGGCTGGGAAAATGAAGGCAGAAAGAGGTAATAAAGGCAAAATCCCATTGTAATGGACTCCTCAGGAC
This sequence comes from Bettongia penicillata ogilbyi, assembly GCA_023548195.1. NCBI lineage: Eukaryota > Metazoa > Chordata > Mammalia > Diprotodontia > Potoroidae > Bettongia > Bettongia penicillata. The sequence goes on from JAJHZJ010000098.1 coordinate 690,336, forward strand.
ATCCAGATTATTCTGGTTATAATGAATAGTTGGAAATCACATTCCCATTGTATAGGACTAGAGATGCTCTAGCTTCTCTCTGAATGGAATTAACAAATGAAAAGAAACACTTTAAACTTACTGCTCCCCAGTGTGAAATGTAAGACTTGTCCGATTTGAACATACTGTGCTTGTGGAAATGGGAGCACTTTCATTAACTAGTGGCTGTAATAATGGAGGAAGTTTTTTGCTTCATTAGTTGAGGGCATAGGAATGTAAACAAAAACAACCCATTCATTGAATCATCGTCTGTGACCTGCCTACTATGTGCAGAACACTGTTGTCCTCCATACTTTATCAAGCTTTGACCTTTAGGTGTAATATATTTTCTGAGTTTAAGATACAGAGATTGCCTTAAAGCCAGGAAGACCTGGCTTCTAGTACCACCTCTGTGCTCTGAGACATAATGTCTGTATGACCCTGGACAAATCCCATGACCTTTCAGTGTTCTAGGGAATTCCTGAAGACTCTAAGTTGCAAAGAAGGTGCTGACCTGCATTGGTAAAGGGCATTCCCATACGGGAGAGTTGCTTATACCAATGAAGTCACACATCTATCTAGTCCCTATTTCTGTCCCATAACTGAAGACCAAAACAGATGACCAGCCAGCAAATCATCCTTTGGATCTCTGTTTACATGTCATTTGCCAACTCTAGTCATGTGTGTGTTTGTCATTTCAACAAAGGCAGAATAATTTCAGTGTCTTCCAGTGATTGAGAATGTGCTTGAAATTTCTAAGTATTTTCACATATTGGCACTTGTAATCAAGACAGAAGGGTCTAATGAAACTAAAAAAAAATTATTAACATTCACAATATAATTATAAACAGCCCGAATTCATCAGCTTGCTAATTGTCTTTTCCTGCTACAGATACTAACTTCTGTGGTCTTGAACCTTTTTGGTGGAGACAGATCTCCTTCATATAACTCTATCTCCATTTAGTTTCCTATGAAAACTTACTAAGTTCTATATAATTGGTGACAGACAATGTATATTAACTCTGAAGGATTTTTTAAAAGTAGGATTTCTTTGAATGGGTCAGTATACAATTTCTTTGTTCCTTGACAAAGTTGTAAGCTAGAGTGTTCTAAAAGTCCCCCATGTTTCATTTTTCTGCTGAAGCAATGGAGACCAATTATTTCTTTAAAAGGGAAGAAGAAAGGATGTGCACAAAGTATAATCAGCGACTTAGACCGAGCAAACAGAGAACTAACATCCTTTCATATTAGTAGAGCACACGTTGTTATCTGTTGCTAGAGATATCATTAGAAGTTGTTGAAATTTATTTTTTTAAAACTGTTTCTGCAACTTCTGACAATTTAGAGGTAGAGAGAAAAAAGAAAAGTAAATGGTGGAAATGGTTTTTGAAAAGAAGAGAACCATTTATTATAAATCACAGACCAAAATAATGGTTGATGAGAGCAAGTTCACAGCTGGTTGATATAGAAATGGCAAAATATCACTAGGCTGTAAGTATAAAATTTCTTACTGTGTATAACTACTTCTAAGGGAAAATTCTTTGGAAAAACTCTGACCTGATGAATGTGGCTAGTCCCTCCGTTGCAGATAGTAGTCTCCCCCTTGCCCTCTCATCCTTTGGGATTCTTGTCCTTTTCATAAATCATTCATAGAGGAGTCTTCCCCACCCCAGTGCCCCAGGGACAGTACTCTGGACCTTGAAATATTTGTTAGCTAACTTTGTAGCATTTGGGCTCCCCTCTTCTTATTCCTTACTCTTGCTACATGACCAACCAGTCTCCTTTTCCAAACCTGTTCTGCTTCTTATGCAAAAGTCATCATTGATAATTGGCTGTGTGGCTCCTTACACCTACCACGTCCACATTTCTCCACTTGTCTTCTGATTACCTGCAGGTTTGGTCCTTCTGAGATTGTGTTGTTTCATGATTTGCCGATTTGTGATTGGTGCTTAATAGCAGAAAAGAGAGACCTTTTCCTTGCATCGATGCCCTCTACACCATGCTTAGTTCTGGAACCAAGCACAGAGGAGCTGTGCAGGGGCACCCTATATCCATTGATGCATGTGGACAGCTTGGCCCTCACAGATTGCATTAATGTTTATACACTCCTTTACACAAGTACAAAGTATTTTTCCACACCTTAATCTCCTTTATTCCCTCCAAATGCCCGAAGAGGCAGGTAGGACAAGTATTCTTATCTCCATTTGACAGATGAAGAACTGAGGCCCAGAATTCAGTGGCAACTTTCCCAAGGCTGTTGACTTTGAAACTCCCCCAAAGGGGGATGTAGACAGGCTTCACTGGCATTTCTTTGAGAATAGCTGACATCTGCTTCTCCTGCCTTCTATTTGTCCATCTGTGGTGTGGATCTCAGAGGCATAGAACGATACCAGTTCTCAGGAGAAAAGGTCACCTGGTTTTGACCAGATGTTTTTTTTTCCCCCAGGGCACTGTTACTGGGGAATTGGCAAAAGGAAGGAAAGTGTAAAAAATGATGTTTGGCAATCACCAACTGTGAAAAACCTCCAGTAAGAACAGACTCTGTCTTCTTGTTATGTTTTTTAAACTAAGCTCTCACCACCGTGCCTACTTTGAGAAGAGTTGATTGATGATGGGGCAAGCAAACCCTGGAGCATGCACTGAATCCATAATTCTGTGTATTTGCACCCAGATGGTTGAGTGGATGTCACAAACTGCCAGCGGTGGAAGACACCTGTGTGAAAGGCAGTGATTATTTAGGATAATTCTGAGGGGAGCTTAACATCAGCAAATCTTGTTTGTGGCTTAGCTTTTCATTTACAGGTATTAATTTGAACTTCTCATTTGGCTCCAAGCTGATTTTTTTTCTTAAGGGGAGCTATTGACTTCCAAGACAAACTACATTAGGTATGTTTCTTCGTATTAGGAAACCCGTGAAATTGCTAGTGGACTTCTGATGAGTTATCAGTTGAATGCTCTACCATCGATTGGCTTTTCTAGGGAATAGCTATTCCAGATCCATTTGTTTATTTTTTATCTCCATCCATTTATTTTATAACTTCACTGTCTATGAAAAGAGACTAAGGCTTAAATTGTGTGGGATTTCACAGTATTGGAAGTCTGGTTAACCCTTTTGGATGGGCCAAAGGAGAAAGGGCTAGGAAATATGGCTTTTGGGGAAAAGAAGATACCCTTTATTTTTACCCTCATTGTCTATGCATCATTTCCCAAATAGGACTTTTCTTAGTGCACATGGAGATTTCCAGTGTGGTAATTTGGCAGTAGATGTTGTTATTCCAGCCTGTAGTGTTGTTATAATGAAATTTATCTTTTCATAGGCTAGAAATCGCAGACTCATAGATTATTACAGCTGGAAGGGACCGGAGGGAATGTTTAGTCCCAAATCCCCTATTTTGCAGATGAGGAATTGATTTTTTCTTCTTTTTTTCCCCCTAGAGTTAGCAGATAACTCTGTTTCTTCATCAGAGTAAAGGTAAGATAATGACATAGTTCCTCCAGTTCCCTCCTTACCAAAAGGGGGTAGATAAGCCTCTAGTGCTTCACTTTTGCTCCCAGCATACCAGAGAGCCCCAAAAAGGGAGATCATCTATCTGTCTGTGGGTCTTTGTGTATATTTCCTTTTATAGACTTTTCTGAGTCTGGTTCAGTTTGTTTCTACCCCTGACTGTACTTAGAGCCCCTGAGCTTCTTTGGAATCAGGAAAATGCACAGTCAAGCCAAGAGGAAAGGAATTCTTCTTCCTTTTGCTACATTTCTTTGCTCCCCTTTGTTTGAGTTAAACATCTGAGATAGAGGAAGGTGAGTTCCATGTTGAGTAGACCATTGAACATTCCAACTCCCTTCAACCAGTGCAGTGAAGTAGATAGAGTACTGACCTTGGGGTCAAGAAGACCCAAGTTCAAATTCTACTTCAGACATTCAATAGGCAAGTGGCCCTGGGTAAGGCATGCCCTTTCCCTGAACCTCAGTTGCCTCATCTGTAAAATGAGAGACTAGATTGGATGGCCTCCTCTAAGACCACTTCCAGCTCTCAACCTATGATCCTACTCTCCTTTGCAGCATTTGGCACAGGAATACTTGACCAATGAACCCTGACCAGTCACTGACCTTGGGATCTCTGTAGTTCGTGGAAGACTTAGGAAGGAAGCACCCAAGTTTACTTGGACCCAGGAGCCAAAGGCTCTAGAACCAATTCAAAGTCTTATTTCTCCTCAGTGTTACTGCTTACTTGATAAAGTAATATTGCTAATAACAATTTAAATATTTAATCTAATGTTTCTATTTGACTTGTTTAATCAGCATTAAGCAGAATGAAAACTAGAGTAATGTCTCTGACATTTGGTTCATTAAGCTATTAATGGAATAAATTGTATCACTTTGCCAAAACCCCTACTGGCAGGATCTTCAAATATGCTGATTTTAATCAAACTTTATTTCCAACTCTTTTTCAGTGTGAATTGAGGGTAGTAAAATGAAATCCCTTTTTTTAACCCTACAGAGGCCTTTAAGAGGAAAAGAAGGGGACCATGATATCATACCAGATGTAGACATTGAGCATCCTGGCCTGTTAGGAACATTACAAAAAACCAAAGTCGAAGTAGAAGGTGGACTGTGAATTGCCAAAAGAGAGGAGCCCTGGAAACATCTGGGTTCTCCTCATAGATAGGACCTTCAGTCCCCAACTTAAAATCTCCTTGCTCTTACTTTAAATATATTTCTAATGAGCTGGATTAGCTGGCTTCTGAGATTAATGAGGAAAAAATGGAAGGGAAGGAGTTTGGGATAAACCCACTGAAAAGTCAAAAGGTGCCAATAAGGGAAGAGATTGCAAATGTATATGTATACAGACATATGTATATATTTGTGTGTATACATACGTATATGTATATGTGTGTATACACATGTACGTATGGATTATGTATGTAGGCATAAAATGAAACTCTGCCTATTCGGAGTATTTGCAGGGCAGATACTGAGTCTTTCGGTGTATTATAGTTTGATCTAATTGTTGAAAAAGCACCTAACCAGGATACTTAAATCTTTACCTTGCCCCACTTCTAACCCTAATTCCTAGATTTATGACTCTGGATAAGTCATTTTACCCCCTCAAGGCTAGTTTTCTTATCTGTCAAGTGAGAGGGAGGATTTAACAAAGCTTTTACAGTCTGTAGTTCTGTGATTATAATTCTGAATCATCAAGAAAATGTGTTCAATATCTTCCATGAAAGAAGGTAGGGAAGTATAGACTACTTTTTGGGAAAGTTTTCTACACCAAATGGATAAAACAGAGAAGCTCAAGTGCTCACAGAGGTGACTCCTCTGCTATCTGGAAAGCTTGACTGTCCAGAATGACTTGTTCATTTGGAGTTCTCAGGAGAAGAAGCTTTGATCAGAATGTTTTCACACACAAAAAAAGATCTTTCCAAAAGATTCTTAAAGAACATAGTCATTATATGACATTTATGACAGCTGACCCTTAGGTATAATGCGCTAAGGCTTGTAAAGTTTTACATAATTCTCTTATCTGAACCTCCTGACAACCCTGTGAAATAGATTTTGTAGGTATCTCTATTTTACAGATGAGGAAACCAAGGCTCAGCAAGGCTAAGTTGCTCAGAGTCATGCAGCTAGAAACAGTCAGAGGCAAGATTAGAATCCAGATCTTCCTCCCTCCCAGTCTAGCACTCCATCATACTGCACTCTCCCTCAGTGAAACTTAATGTTGATTTATTGCCTTCATGATATCTTAAAAGGTTAAATCATTTACAAAATACCATCAGAAAGTCTTTTCTGCCTTTCTGAAGAAAATGGCACACTGATAACACCATTACTGGGAAGAACTGAGGAATGATAGCCCAAGACTAATGATCTCACTATGTGGGTCGTCACACTAGAGAACCCTGGCCCAAAGGGATTGAGTGAAAAGGTGGGCCCCTGGAGAAGTGGGGGCAGAGTAGCAAGAGCATGGCAGTCATAACAGCCTAGAAAGGTCACCAAAAAGAAGATGCTTGGCTAGTGGAGTCTCACGTCAACGCCCCTTTTGACCTCTCCTCATTACGTGGGCATGGGTGGATATCTAATAATCACAAATTTAAGGTATGCCATAATTTTACCAAATATTCCAAGTATGAGTACGGATGATAGGATCCTAGACCCAGAGCTGGAAGGGACCTTACAGACCCTCAAGACCCCTTCCCCCTCATTTTAAAAACAAGGAAACTGAGGCCTAAGGAGGTGCTCCAGGTCCTAGATCTGTAAGTAGAATATGCATCTGACTCCTCAGATTCTTCTCACCATGCCAACAGCCATGAGGATTAAATATCAACATTTTATTTACAGAGAGAACTTCAGATTCACAGAATATCATGCCCATTTTTGTTCCAGCCTAAATCACACTGATACTACCTTTTACAAGTTGAGATCATACTCTTCTCTAAGGAATGGTACACATAGCTAAATAAAATTAAAATTTATTTAACCTTTGGGAATCTGCTGTAGTATGTGCCATCCATCCTAGGTTTCTCTCTTTTTGTGACCTTGTAGAAATGATTATATGAACAAGACATTTTCAAACAAAAACTTGATTAAGGAAAGTGTTTTAGGGGTGGGGAACCTGCGGCCTCAAGGCCACATGTGGCCCTCTAGGTCTTCAAGTGCAGCCCTTTGACTGAATCCAAACTTCACAGGACAATCTTTTAAGAGAATTTGTTATATGAAGTTTGTATTCAAAGGGCTGCACTTTTATGTCCTCTAGGCCACAGGGTTCCCACTTCCTGAGTAGCTGAACAGAAAAAATACTCCATTTACTGGCATTACTATTCTACAAACCTCTTGACCATGCTACTACTGCATGCTTGACATGTTATTGGGACTCTGTGTAATTCTGCATCATTTGATCAAACTGTCTGACCTTATCAATAAGACTTTTAACTCTCTAGTCTTCATTATTTACGTGGTAGAAGGAGGGGGTGGGGCAGTCTCAATAATTTAGCTCTAAATCTTCTATCCCTTACCATCAGTTTACCTGAGTCAGTAAAGACCATGCCCTCATGATCCCTTGGGGATCAAGTCTTTTCAGGGAGGCAGATTTTCAGGATAGCTTATGATATGTTTTACATCCATTCAGCCCTTTAAACACCAAACTTCAAAACATTTTGGCCATTTTGAGTGGAAGTTATTCCCCATGTCTAGAATATTCTTTCTTGCCTCTACCTCAAGTCCCTGACTTCCGTTAGAAAGCAGCTTGTGGGCACCTTCTACAGGAGGCTTTTCCTGGTCCCCCCACTGCTAGTTCTTCCACTTCTCAGATTGCCTTCCATTTACTCTGCATGTATCTTGTATGTACCAAGTTATTTCCATGTTCTCTCCTTTAGAATGTAAGTTCCGTGAGGGCATGTGGCACAGTGCCTGGCACGCAGTGGGCACTTTAATGATTGATTGGATTTATTACACATCCTTTTAGCTTTCTTAAATAGGACCTACTAAACATAATTGAGTCTTTTTCTTGAAGGCTCACATATCCTTATGAGCATTAATTATAGTTTCTGGATAGGGGAGGTGCTAGCACTCTTCTTGGTAGTATATTGCTTTCATATTTCTATGCCACCTTTCATTCATAAAGTACAGATATTGTGCCAACTATCTCTGGGAATTATTAGAGCAGTTATTTTTTCATTGCATGTAGCTCCGGGGTGAATTTCCCCAGCAGTTTAAGTCCGAGATAATGACAGTTTGGGGCAGGAGATGAACAGTGTTTACTTTCGATCCAAGCTACATGGAGAATTTACGTTGGTAGAAACTTGTCTCGGTAGCCGTATTAGCTCTGATGAAGAATGACCCTAGCTCTTCAGTGACCTTGTGCTGTCAGGACTTAAAATCCATGGCTTAAAGCTTGGGACTCATTTGTCAGCAGGATAAGTGTCTGTCTTTCAGGGCAAAGTGTGAAAATAACTGGATTCTTGGAATGTCCCAGGAAAATTCATTGTCATACTCAAACACTGCTGCCCCCAATGCAATTCTTGTTGTTCATTTGTTTTTCAGCCATGTCTGACTCTTCCTGACCTCATTTGGGGTTTTCTGGGCAGAGATACTAGAGTGGTTTGCCATTTTCTTCTCCAGCTCATTTTGCAAATGAGAAAACTGAGGCAAACAGGGTGAAGTGACTTGCCCAGGGTCACACAGCTATTAAATGTCTGAGGCCAGATTTAAACTCGAGAAGATGTCTTCCTGCCTTCAGGCCCAGCACTCTATCCACTAGACCATCTAGCTTCCCACAGTTTAAAAAATGGTCATACTTGACAAGTCTCTACTGAAGTACTGCTCTCACCATAAAGAGGGGGAATATTGTGGGTGCTGAAGTGTCTCTGCTTAGACTGAAATCGTGACACTATTTGCTCTAGAGTGAGATTCTGTACACAATTCATCTCTCTTGACTTGAGTAGCTGGAGTCTCAAAGGGCATAGGTATGAGGTAATCTCAAAGCAATTGCACAACATGTTCACAAGCTCCCAGATTTAGCTTTGAAAGGGATGTAAGAGGTCATTTAATCCAGAGAGGTTAAATGACTTCCTTAAGGTTAGAAAGGTAGTCAGTGACCTGTACCTCAAGACTGGCTTTCTAGAGAGGCTCCATTCTCTCCTAAGAAGGAAAAATTACTCAAGCCATTATATCATGTAAACCTGTGTAGGGAGGAATTGCCTTCTTTTTTTATTTCAGGGGGTAAGTGAGGCCTAAAGCAGTGGTTTAATACCCGAAATCACTGTGTAACAGCAAGACCTGAGTTAGGACTTAATTCTAATTCATATAATGGATTGAAAACTGGATTTGGAATCAGGAAGGATGTGGACTTGATTCCCACTTCAGTCACTAGCTGTGAACAAGTCATTGACTCTCCACCTCAGTTTTTTCATCTGTAAAATGGGGGTGATAATAGTCATAGCACCTCCCTAATGGGATTGCCAGGTTCCAGGGAGGTAATGTATTTCAAGTACTTTGCAGACCTTGAAGTGCTATATAAATCAGTCAGCCAGTCAACTGCCATTCATTTAGCATGTACAACGTGCCGGGCACTGAGCTAAGCCAGTGCCAAGTCAATGAATTCATATGAATTTATACCCAGTTTAGCACTATTCCCATTCATTTACTGTGCCCAACTTTTTCTTAGCTTTTGCCAGTTAACTCAGGAACCCATACAAGATGGTAATACAGCAAGGAAAAGATTCAGTTGTTATAATAGTACTAGTAAGGAAAAAACCTTACTTTGCCAAATGATTTTGCATCTGAGTAACACAGTTGCTGCATATTATCATAATCTGGTTTTGGCTCATCCCTTTTCCAGACTGTAAATTTTGCCATATCTTATCTAAATTTTGTTTCTTCCCCCAGAACCCAACACAGTGCTATGTACCCAGTAGGTGCTAAATAAATATTTGTTGAATGAAAACATCATGTGAGATGGGTTGGAAAGATGGTGCTGTCCATCTTTATCGATGAGGAAACAAGTCTCACGGAGGAGAAGCAGTATTTGTTTTGTAGCCATGATATGGGATGCTCTTTGCCCTCCTCTTTAGAATTGAGCTTCAGGGGATTATACAGGCCCCTGATAGAAAGGAGTCCTGCTTGTTAGACCAAGGACATGGTCTGCCTCTTGACTCATTTGAAGATATAACACATCTTTCATTATTTAGTTACTAATGTTTTTTTCCCTTTCCTTTTCCTATATGGTCTAATGTTTATGGAATCCCCAACATGCTTTTTTTATTTTGCTTCTAATAAATAAGAATCCCACCTGTAAGAGTAAGATTGGAAGAGCTTTTCATGCTGTTGATGAAGAGCTTCGCTGAGCAGTTGGGTATCTTGCTTCCTCACTGCCCAAGATAATGACAACTTATCTTGTTCTTGCAGGGTTATCTAGTTGTTGTGGGAAAGAATTAGCTTCCTTTAATTTGGAAGATAAATAATAGATCTCCTGAGCAAAGTGGCCTTCCTGCTGATGCTACTGAATTTATGGAGAAAATGGAAAAGGTCACGGTGTTGTCTTTTACCAGAACTGGAGCCGCTGTGTTTAGCTAATAGTGTCAGTAATGGAGAACCTGCTGGGATCTGTGAGACTGGCCTCAGAATTGAGAAAGTCCCCATTATTTTCCTGGAGTCATGCCAGTTGGAAGACCCCGCCCCCAATTTGGACAGGTGCTGTCCCACCTAGGTGTCATCCATCCCCCTCTACTCCTGGGCTTTGTGCTGTTGTTACTGCCCCAAAAGGGAGGGGCAAAGCTGCAGCAGGAAATAAATGCCTGCCATGAATCTAAATTGGCCACCATGATTTAAATGGAGTGTATCCCCACCAGTGTCTTGTAAACTGCTTTGCGTGCTTCTGGTATATAATAAATGTATGTCAAATTGAACCAATTCTAGTCAGCCCCCCAAAAAACACAACTACTTTGCTCCATGTGTAAACTAGAACATTTTCATTGGAAAACCACAAGCCCCACTCACTTGAACACCCTACTGAAGTGAATATATTTTATAAAAACAAACAGAAAAGATTTTGCTAAAATAAGTCAGTTGGTGCCTTTGTCATCAAGGGGTCTCCTGATGGCTAGATTATCCTGCAGTTTGGTCAGACCAGGAGAGGTAGGCCACCATGTTGGCACACCAGATCTATTATTTCACATCGCTGCTGGGGATGGAACAAAGTTAGGGTTCTCAGAGGTAGCATAGTGGTGTTGAGCAGCTGCTTTTGTGGCTGCTGCCACAGCCATTTGACTCCAAAACCCTGGAAAATGTATTTATGTGGCATACAAAGGACCTTAAGGAGACCTACGCCCCCTCCATGAAACATATGGACACTTGGGTTTCTGAACTCACCAGGCCCGTACAGGGCAGGGAACCAACTGTATTCCCATTTTTGTGACCTCACCCCTTCACTTTCCTCCCAGTATACCCCTCCTGGAGATATCTGCATGGGTAAAGAAGGAAGGAAGTTACACTCTTAGCTGCTGGAGTAGCAGGCAGTGTGGGTCCTTTCTCAGTTCTTCACTGGACTGGTTTATTGTTTGAAACCTTTGGAGAAGGGGAAATCGATTTCAGTTCACATGACTGAGCACTGGGTGGTCTGTATCTATGGTTGCCAGGAAAGACTTCCTTTGGGTTTGGCTATAAGATTTTGTTGTTTCTTTGCAAGATTGTTCAGCTTGTTTCTTCTGGTTTTTATGATCCATTCTGCTTAAGAAAGGCTTGCCTGCTTTGAGGAATTTTCATTTTGCAGCCACTCTAAGAAAGATCTGGAGATTGCCTTAGCCAGAGCCTAGGAATTGTTACCTTTTCTGAAATGCACAAGGAGAAAGCACCTGTTCTGAAAGATGGCCTGCCATCTCTCAGGGGCAAGCCTGCAGTTGTTTTAACCTTAGGATTAAAGCATCTAGCCTGTTGTGCAACAAGGAGGAAGCATGTTTTGTTTTTTCTTACTGTCTAATTAAGACCCAGTGTTAATTTAACCTGAAGCGGTAGATTGGATATGGCTTCTTTTCAGTTGAATGCACATGATTTGGGGTTTTGATTTCTATGCTATATAGGTATCAAAATCATTACATTGGTTAGCACTGCTGTGAAAGAACAGGGAGCCTCCCCCTCATACCTGCCAGATTATTTGACATTATTTCCATAAACATTATAACTTTAAAGGAGAGTATTTTGGTTTTCCCCCAAAGGATCGCTTTACTCCCAGAAAAAAAGGGAAAATAAAAATGCTGGTTTGTTTCTAGTTGTAAGACAGATATCTGTCAGACATGTTGCTTGTCTTTGCCTGACCAAGAACAGCAATTGGCTTGGCGAGAATTGACCAAGGATGGTCATAATCATGCCAAGTTTTACTAGCCGTGTATGTATATTGCTTTCAGTAAAAGAAGCTTTATGTGTTTTATTTTTTTTTATACATTAAACTAACCAGATAAGGACTTTCCATTTATTTGGCAGCCTTTTAAGTTGATACTTTCTCTGAACACATACAATAAGTCTTCACCTGATGTGCATTTTATCAGCAAGAGCTGTCTCCCCATAGCCCAAGTAACTTATTGCCCCTTAGTGGGGATTAATTCACTGAGAAAAGCCTTTTAGCTTGGTAGCTTGAACTTGTCCAGATAAATGAGAGCCTGCAAATTCGTCCGTCTCAAACGATTGCTTCCAATGTTCAGAGTATCTTCTTTTATTTTTAGATGAATCTGCGTTCGGTATTTACTGTAGAGCAACAAAGGATTTTGCAGCGTTATTATGAAAATGGGATGACAAATCAAAGTAAAAATTGCTTTCAGCTCATATTACAGTGTGCGCAAGAAACTAAGCTGGACTTCAGTGTAGTCAGGGTAAGTACAGAGGTCTTCCACCCTTGAATTGACGTCATTTCATAACAAATGATATTTGTTTAACGTGAAAACAACTGCTGGGCATGAAGGCACTAACTTTCTCAACAACTTAGTTTCCCTGGTATAACTTAATGCTCATTTTGGTAGTGAGAGCACCCCATCTGTAGTCTATATTGATGTTCTTGTGAATGTCTTGGGAACATGAAAGTCTTTGTTGGGGTGGGGGTGGGGTGGGTAGGTCTTGAAGGAAGCCCCTGTCCATCAAATAAATGAACTTCTTAAGGGTTGCTTCTTTCTCTTTGGCCATCATTAAGTCCTTAATGAAATTTGACCTTTTCCTAGAGATTGATTTCAATTTTCTGAGGAGCCCCAGATGTGCCTGACACAGTGATACCTGTTCTTTGGATGTAGACCTCCCAAGAAGTCTGTACACCTGATGTAATCAAATAGCATTCATGACAGGGACATTTATTGACTGATTTAGAGAAAGATTTTTTTTTGTTTTTAGTTTTATAATACATACATACACACACACACACACACACACACACACACACACACACACACACACACACACATATATATATATATATTCGTTTCATCAGGTTAGTTGAATGAGTGAGATATTCCCAGAAAGATATGGCATTCCAATGTGAATAATGCTTTCGTACCCAGAGCAGCTGAGTTATCAGAATCATAGTTATTAGCCATTTGGGAGAGACTGAAGTAATGCACACACTAAAAGCCTCAATGCACTGGTTTACTTGGGGGGAGATCTCGATTTCATCGATCCTTTCATAGTTGTTGGCACATGCTCACCTTCCTCCTGACACCAAGAGTAGCAGATTTCTTAGCCTTGACATTCTTTTGGAGTAAATTGGGAGAGAGAATGTAAGTCTTGTTTTCTAATGTACTTTTCTGTGGAGCCTCTTCAAAGAAATTTAAAGATAGAAATCTTTAAGAAGAATACTTTGGAGAGTACATTTCCTTCACTCAGAGTTCCTTTCAAATAGGGATTTGTATCACTAATCATTGGAAAAACAAATTGAGAACATAGCTTTCCTGTTTGCTGAGCTCAACCTTCAACCAAAATAGATTTACGTGGGGACCAAATATGTATCCCCCTGGGTAGCTCAGTGTTGAATACTTTGACTTAACCTCATAGTTGTTTAAAAAAAGATAAAAGAAAAAAAAGAAATCATTTTGGAAAAAGTGGCTATTCTACAAGCCTCCTCTTGGTTGTGTTTAGGGTATTTAATAAAGAAGAATGAGCAATTGTAGCTCAGGTTGATGAGATCCCATTTTGTCAGATCAAATTCTCATTTTTGAAGTGTGACTTCCTTTTGTTTTTCCCCCCTTTTATCTTCCTGTTACTTTGATGTAAAAAGTGTTCTCAGGCAGTTGTATGGTAGACTCTTAGCTTTCATATTTCCAATTGCTTATTGCAATCTTCCTCTAATGACTTGGTTTTTTTGTGCTTGAAAATTGAGAGTGTGTTGAAATACAAAGATGTGGAATTGTGCTGTTGCTGATGCCAAAACAGGGAATGGACTTAATGGGAATAAAGAAAATCAATGCCTAGAACATAAGATTACAAAAAAGACTCGAACCAAAGCATTAGAAAATTTGTAAAGTTTACACATGCTCACCATTCCAAACAAGTGTAAAGAGTACAAGAACGAATACTTTCTAATCCATGCTGCGACAGAAGTTGGGCAATTTTTCCAGCCCAGGGTGAAGAGAGCTGTGTCAGGCCTCTATCCCAGCCTGTGCTAAGTTCTCTGCGCCCCAGTTGAGAGAGAGTTTTATTTCCTTTCTTTAGGTGGTTATACGTTTGATTCACAGCATCCCTTCTCCAAAGAACTCCAGATCGTAATGTCATAAACAACATTTCCTATAGAAAGAAAACTTCCAAGTATTGGGCCAGTAGAGTAAGAATAAATATAGTGTGAGACTGGAAGAGAAGAGGAAGAGGGTCACTGAGAGGAAGTTGCTAAGCATCAAGTTGAATTTAAGGAGATCTGTATGGAAATGAAGGGTCAACATCAGACAAATCTCGCCTTTGTGTCGTGCTCAGCGTAGCTTTGTCAGCTCTTAACCAAGATTCTAATATTATCACTTGACCCATTTGTTCATCTCAGAACAATAGAACATTTGTACAGTAGAACAGTGTATATCAAACATACATGCTTGAGTTGTTGACTCCTAAACTTTTTTTCCTATAGAAATAACAGTTAGACCTTGGCTTACACAGAACCCTTGGGGAATGAGTCATTCTGGATTGCTGAGGATTTACTCCTTCACATATGCATTGTTTGCTTTTTTTATGTCAACCATTTTGGAAAGAGATCTTCCTAAACTGTGTTTCCCATTTCCTTGCATTCTCAAACGGAGGATATTGACCATCATTTAACCTTTCCTTGATGACTCAGAGGCATCACTATGAGCATCAATCACAGTACACTGCTGTGGAAAAGTGATGCCCCCCCAGGCCAATTAGTGTGTTAGGGCCTTTTGCCTCCACACTCCATGGCCCCCACGGACCGTGGTCCTTTTTGAATTCTTTTGTCTGCTTCTGATAGTGAGTTTCTCCCCACCCTACCCCCCACCCCCGCCTCCTTTGTCAAGCTGTCAGATATCACTTCTTGCTTTGTCTATAGTTGCCCATCTCCCCAACCTTCTGAAATTTCACCTCTAATCTATTGTGGGTTTGTTAAGTCAAAAAACCAAGCTCATTAGAATTATGTGTAAAGTAATCGGAAGGAGGCTCCAAGTGAGAACCTGAAAGAATTTCTTGTGAGCACATGCATGAGTTTTACTGCATGGGCTTTTGTGATATGTCTTTTAGCTGCTTGGAAATCTTTTTCCCCCTACTTTCTGATTTATCCTAATTGGGCAAGTTTTCTAGCTCTTTGGGGTATTTACGTAATTTAGGTTTTGTCATATGCCTTGTTCAAATCTCCAGCGTAACATAATACAAAATAATCCTTAAGTTCACAGCACATTCAGTCTTTTCTGCATGTCCCCAATTTGAGTTTGCATGGTAAAAACATGGTGTTTCAGGAGGTAGAGAGGCGGGGAATGGAGTGGGGAGTAGATTTGCTCCAAAACTTCTCACCAAGAGATTGGACTTAACCATTTCAGAATTTCTTAGAGAACGATGTAGCTTTCATTCTTCTAATAAACAGTCAGCGCCTGCTTAGTATAAGGCACTATGGTAGGCTTTGGAGGTACAGAAAGGAAAAAAAATCATACAATCTCTGTCCTTAAGGAGCTTGGTAGGAGGTTGTAGGAGGGAGGTCATGGGGTTGGGAATGCAACATGGACCCTAGATAAGGATTATACAAGATAGGATGTGATGGGGGAAGAAGGGAGCCAGACAAAATGCTCTAGGACTATTTGGAGAGGAAAAAGACACTTTAAGCTGGGAAGGATCAGGGAATGCTTCAGGGAAAAGACTTTCCTATTAGAATGGTTCATTTTTTCCCCCTCTGTATTAAAATCTCAAGACTTGTAGCTAGAAGGGACCACAGAGATAATCTAGTTCAACCTCTCAACTTTACAGATATAGACACTGAGAATTACTTATCATTTATTTGTCAGATGAATGTAAATATGCAGCATGGTGTCCATGCTTAATTTTCTAAATTTGAGAAATGACTAAATGGTTGCTAAATACCAAAACAATTTAATATATTTCTATTTAAATAGGAGTCCAGATTAAAATAGAAGTTTTGTTCTTCTTATAGTGGTTTTGCTGTATCTTAGCCCTTGCAAGACTTATAGGATCCCAGAATTGTCAAGATTTTTGAGTTTATCTTATCTCCTCATCCCCAATCCGTCAGCTTTCAGATGAGGACTTTTCATGGCTGCTAGTATTCAGCTGTATTATGCCAGAGGCTTTTCTCCTGCTTGTTGCTTCAGCTCAGTCAGAATGAGTTTGAACCCAGCATAGCTGCCTTGACATTGTCCTCATTTGGACATAAGCTGGTCATCAAAGCACAGGCATCTCTGTCTAGAATTTCTCAACAGTCATAATAATAACAGTGATGTTTCAGGTCGTGCCAATACTAAACCACAGTTATCTAGCACTCAGTGTTTTATGCTACCCCCTTGGGAGGCAGGGAATAATCATTTGGGGCCTGAATCTCTTTATTTCTTTGTTACGAGGAGTTCCAGGTGTGGCAACTTCCTCTACCAATAACCAACCCACAAATTCTCTTTCACTTAGTCTTAGAGAGTTGGGGGAGCGGGGTTCTGAGATGTTGATTTGCCCAACATCACACTGTTAGTAGGTGTCAGAGGCAGGATTTGAGAGCAGGTCTTCTTTATACCAAAGCTGGTCCATTTTATCATAGTAACATATTGATGTATATCTTTACTGTACAGATGAGGAAATTGGGGCTAAGTTCAAAAAAATTGTTTAGTGTTGCTTATCCAATAAGTGGGGCTGCCAGCAATCAAATCTAAGTCTCTCCTGACTCCAGATCCAGTGGTGCTTCTATTCCCTTACTGTCCTTTTCAGAGTAGCATTGGTTTTTCTATCTAGTATAATTACCATTTTTAAAAAATCAAGTAAATCTTACAAAGAAAGAATCAAGCCCAATGCTGTTGAAGGTTGGCCATTATAAAACATCTTCACTGTCCTTGTGTAAAGGTTAGGTGCTGTATGCTGTGGGGAAGGGTGGTGGTACAGTACTCTTTGGAGAAAGGTTTGAAGTATCTACCAAGTGTCTGTCTATACTTTGATCATAATTAATTTTTGGAGAGCTCTTTCATTTGGCTCCTCTTATCTTTTAGCTAAAAGTGGTCTGATGGGAAATGTGAACACAATTTATTATTTAAAAATTAAGGCTTGCTGGTGAGCTGTTAGGATTTGGGTTTTTTCATGTGAACTTTTTTGTCTTTCCAGACTTGGGTTGGCAACAAGAGAAGAAAAATGAGCAGCAAGAATGCAGAGTCTGGATCTTCAACCCCAGGGACTATACCTGGTACCCCTCAAGCATCTCCAGACATGGCTGTCAGAAACATTGTCAATGTCAATGTTGCTCGACCCCCAAGCCAACAATCTTCTTGGGCCTCTAACAATGATGTCATAGTGACTGGTATCTATAGCCCAGCTAGTTCTTCCAGTAGGCAAGGATCCACCAAACAGACAAATGTTCAAATGGCAGAAACTCATAAAATCCCCATTCAGAGATCCTTGGGGAAAAATGAGCCTGAATTTCAACTGCATGTTCCTGTGCAGAGGCAAATGGCACACTGTAAAAATGCCTCACTGCTTCTGGGTGAAAAAACGATTATTTTGTCAAGACAGACCAGCGTACTAAATGCTGGAAACCCTGTATATAACCAGGCCAAGAAAAACTACGGAGGTGCCTCAGTCCAAGCTGCTGAAATGCCATTACCTCAAAAGTCAACGGCATGCCACCGACCTTGCAAAACAGAACCCATAGGGGGTCAAAGGTCATATAAGCCTGAGCATTCAAGTCTCATACCACACAGCTCATCTGGACAAAGGGCAGGTGTCAGAGACCCTTACTGTAGTGCCCAAAACCTGGAAATCCGGGAAGTGTTTTCACTGGCTGTTAGTGACTATCCACAAAAAATGCTTGGAGGACACACCACATACAAGCCTAGTTCAGCAGAAGGGAATTTCCTGTCCATTGCAATGGAGACAGGTGATGTTGATGATGAATATGCCAGAGAAGAGGAGTTGGCCTTGATGGGAGCCCAGATCCCAAATTACTCAAGGTTTTATGAAGGCAGTTCCCTTCGAGCTGAGAACCAAAGTGCAACTTTGCCTGGACCAGGGAGAAATATGGCAAATTCACAATTGGTGAATGCCAGAGACTTGCCTGACAATGTACTTTATCATAGAGACTACCACTTGGCACCACGGACCTCATTGCATACACCATCCAGTACACTGTACAGCAGTGCTAATCCATCACGAAGTCATTTTTCTCCCCATTTTGTATCATCAAACCAATTGAGGCTATCACAAAACCAAAATAATTACCAGGTAATTTGCAAGTTTTGTTTGTTTGGGGGTTTTTTGTGTGTTCAGGTTTTCTGGCCAAAGTCTACATTTAAGTATCAAAGTCTCTTTACTCTTGATTATTTCTCAGATTGAGACTTGGGTCAAGTATCTTGTAGTTTGGAGAAATCTTGAGGTTTGTGGGTTTTCTTCCTTTAAGGCTTGGTGTTTTGGTGTCATATCCTGGAGAATCTTGTATTTCCTTTGCCCTTTTTAGAAATGCTGACTTTTTTTCCATTGAAGATAGTCATTTTAACACCTTGGCAGGTTTCCCATAAGGTTTGAAATGAGGTTGATTTGGCAGGAAATGGTGGCAGCCTTATGGGAAGTACAATGCTTTCTGTCACTAAAATTGGATTGAATTAGCTAGCGACATCCTCTTTAACTTGGATTGTTCCTTTAAGGCAAAGGTTCTTAGCCTGGGAGCCATGAACTTTTGAAGAAATTTTTTTTTGATAACCATATTTCAATAAAACTGGTTTCTTTTGTAATGCTATTTTTTGTAATCTATTTTTATTCATTTAAAAATTTTAATATTCTGAAACGAGATCCATAGCCTTCACCAAACTGCCTCAGATGTCCAGAACACACACAAAAAGATTAAAAACCTTGCACAAATAAGGCCTATGCCTTCAATTTAGATGCTTGCCACCAGATGGATGAGTGTTTTGTTCAGATACAATACAAAGGTGATTTCAGTCTTCCATCTTGCCCCGAGGGCTGATGGTTAAGAAGCTGGTGATATCCACTCCAGAAAGCCATCAAAATAACTACTAGACTATTTTATGTAAGAACATAAATCTATAGGAAATTATACAAATTAAAGAAATGCCAAGGCCCAAAGTGGATCTTTTTTTCCTGCTACTTCGTTAGTTTATTTGCCAAGTAGCTATATCTCTGATGTTTGCTAGTATGCTAAGTCATGGATTTTCTCATTCTATAGGTCAGAAACTAGAGCTGCCCCGAAGCTGCTTCAGAATTATTTCTTCCTGCTGTAGGCATGATGCCTATCTGTACCTAAGATGATACCAGGCCATTCCTGCCTATGTTATGAAGTCAGTTTGCCTTCCTAGTCCTAGTGAGGAAAAGCCACTCTATCCCTCTTCTTCTTCAGTGTTTATATACAAAAAAACTAAAACTCAGAGCCCACTACATCACCAGGTATCCTGTCCTGACCCCCAGGAGACCTTAGCTTTATTGGGAATGAGATAGTTGGGCTGAATGATCTCTAAACACCCTGCTAGTTTTAAGTTCTGTGAACTCTGATGAGGAAGGTGCCAAACACTTTTCTGTTTGTTATATGACAGCTAATGTAATTTTGAATAGATAATGAGTACTTATGGTATGTAAGACAGTACCCAGAGCTGTAGATATATCTCCTGGCTCTGCCATGTTCCCAGAACACAATGCTTTGTACACAGAGAGCATTTATAAATGTTTGTTGAACAGGTAGATGGGTAGATGGCTGCATCATCTGTGTAATTAGAACCACCAAAAACCACACTTTTCTTTCCTCCGCCCACCCTTAAAATATTTAATCATATTTGAGCATAATATTCAATCCTTCCTGGGAAACATATTATCTCATTTGAGTCTCTCAATAATCCTGAGGTAGGGGCTCCAGTCGTTATTCCCTCCACTTTACAAATGAGGAAACTGAGGGACTCAAAGAGTTCAGTTAACTTGTCCAGGGTCTCAGAGATAGTCCCTGTTCATGATGGGATTCAATCTCAAATCTCTCCTGCTTCTGGGTCTAAAATTCTTTCCAGTGTACCATGCTGGGTGCACATTGTAAGGGAGCCAGAGAGGTTGGTATCAGATTTGCCTTAATCCCACTCTGTCAGCTTCAGAAACAATAATCCCCAACAGGCCTCAGAGCCAAGTCTTGTGACGGGATGCCTTGGCTTAGTAATGTTCCATATTGGAGCTGCCTTAGGCTTTCCCTAGACTGGGTTCACTCCTTTGGGGGTGACCTGCAATCACATCAGTCCCTGGAGTTTCCCTTACTGTGCAGTTCTCAATGTCAAATCATCTATATATCCTAGATAGGCTTACTGTGCTGATTAAAGATGAATAATTAATGACCATCTATGTGAAAAGCTTAGAGCTTTTGGAGGCAAGGTGCTAAATAAATTCAAGATTTATTATTGCTGTTCTTATTTTGACTTTCCCATCTCATGGATTTCATTAGGTCTTATGAGCTAATGGAAAGAAAGCACTTTGAGCCCCTTTAAAAGGCACTTTATAAACACAAAGCATCCTCATTAGTGACAGTATCTTGGTCATCTGTTCCTACTTTCTCCAGTATTTGTGGACTTAAGTACATCTTGTTATCACATCTTCCTTTTTTGTATGTGGTCAAAAACACACATGGAAAAGGTGCTTTTTGCCGTACTTTGGTCTTTTGAAAGGTCTTGTCTCATCCATGGGTGTATTCTGTCCAGTGGCCCAGATCGCAGCCCCCACTCTTCCTTCTCCATACCTTTTTTCCAGTGTGATTCTCATGCAAGTTTTCCCTTAAATCCCCCAACATTCTGGTGAAATGGTGTCAAACTCAAATAGAAACAGATCCCTGCAGGGTGCATATTGACTTTGAAAACCACATATTAACATTATCTATTTTGCATTTTTATGTATTTGGTTTTGGGGCAGCTAGGTGACAGTGTAGAGAGCACTTGCTGGGCCTGGAGTCAAGATGACTCATCTTTGTGAGTTCAAATCTGGCTTCAGAAACTTACTAGCCATGTGACCCTGGGCAAGTCACCTAACCACCGTTTGCCTCAGTTTCCTCATCTATAAAATTGGGATGATTATAACCCCTACCTCCCAGGGTTGTTGTCAGGATCAAATGAGGTAATATTTGTAAAGTGCCCAGCACAATGCCTGACATATGGGAGGCACTATAGAAGCATTAGCTATTATTACTGTTAAATATTTCTCAATTACATTTTAATCTGGGGCCAACATCTCTGCTCTAGAGGACTACAGTCTTGTTCTTCCATTGTTGCCTGGGCAACAGTATACTAGTCTAGTTGCCCCTCTGTTTCCCATTCCAAGCACAAGCCCACCTCCATTTCCAATCCCATTTACCCATGTACCTAGATCATACATCTGGCCATGCACATCACCAACAGAGAAGCTGTCCCTGAGAACATACCACGACTTGCTTGGACTGATCAGTTCTTTTTCCATAACCTTTGTGCAAAGATGCTAGCCATACAGGGTGCCTCCAAAGTCAGTGCCGTTTCAAGCTTTAATAGTTTTGAGCTTAAAACTGTACTGACTTTGGGGATACTCTGTCAATCATATTTATTGAAATATGTTCCCCTATCTCCATTTAGAAGAGGAGATATGTATCCTTTTCCCTCCCCATCCTTGTTTCAACTTTGCCCCTGGCTTCTTAGATTAGCCAGGTCCAGATCTGAAGACTTGATCAGAGTCCACATGAAGAAGAGGTTGTTTGATAAAAGTTGAAGAACAGACCTCAAAGTGGTCCACAGGGAGGTTCATGGTGTAGATCAGCATTCAGAATCTTGGGGGTGTGGGGTGAGAAAAAGGAGTAGTAGATTTTGCCTACCGTATCTAGTATAGCTTTCCCTCCTCTCCCCCTTTTAGTGGGAAAATACCTGCTAAAACAGTATTGTCTCCATATTTGCCAAAATATTTCAGCCTCAAAACAAACCTGTTTTTAATCCTTATTTGTTTTTATTCCTCTAAAGAGGAAATCACAGTGTGAATTTGCCAGGCCGTTTAGGTTTAGGACAGCAGCCAGGCATGTTGTGTTTTGTGGTTATAGGGTCTTTTTTTAAAATCTGTTTAAATTCCAGCTTTGAGTACAAAGAGAAAGCTAGGTAAAACAAATGAGGATGTGCTTCCTGGGGGGAAACAACAGCCATGACAAGATGCTAGATTGGTAAAAGTTATAACTTCTTATTCAGGGCTATCTATATTTCTGCTTAATAAAAAAAGGCTCGTAATTCAGCAGTTAATGATGTGATGAGTGCATTTGTAAAAATGAAAACAGAATATGGCCATATTTGATCCTCCAAGAGAATTTGATAAAATAAAATGCCTTAAGGAAGGGCTGCTGTTCTGAGTTCTTATATCCCTTTTTTTCACCCCTCAAACAAATGCGTGGGGAGATGGTCACTCTGAATGGGGCATTGTTGAGTTCCCCTTTCATTTCGCCCTTATTTTTAGCAGCTGCTGCTAAAATGAGCTTTGTATATTATGTGTCGTTCTTTTAGAATCCCGTTGGAAACAGCATGGAATTCCAATTTACCTGATCTCTATCTCTTGTGGTTTGTAAAAGGTCAGCTGCTAAAATCATGTGGAAAAAAACTGCAAAGCAGCTTAGTTGTCAGTTGCCAGAGCTTTCAGGGATGCTAAACTTTCCCAGGCACTAGTTTCAGATCACTGAACAGAAGAAAAATTAATGTGCTTTAAAACTGTGTGAGTCGTTTAGCCACAGGCTGTGGTGTTGAAAGTATTATTTGTTGTTGGAGTTTTTTAAGTCTCATTTCCAAAAGAGTGAATGGGGTGGGGGGGCAAAGGAACAAGTACAGTTTTTAAACGTCCCAAGGGAACTTTCTCCTCTGTCTGCTAGTGCATCATGGTCCCAGCCAGGAGCAGGTCCTTTTACCTCCCCTGGGATCCTCATCTCTTGCATGATGTCCTCTCTTGGGCCCTTAACATTTGAGAGTTAGTGATAGTTAGTAAATACTACAAGGTTGTGCTGTGAATTCAGTCAATCAGTCTCCCATTTATTGAGTACCTACTGCATACTTAGCAGCAGGCTCTGTGCCATACAAGGTATGAACTTTTTCTTTCATTAACCTAAGGAATGAAAAACACCACTTCTGAAAAGCTTAGGAAACCCTGCAGATTAAGCCCGAGTGATTGATATGTTTTAATACCCAGCTCATGCCAAAGCTGTGACTGACAGAGAGGTAAAACTTTGATTTAGGAATCTGTTACTGCAGAAAGTCAGTGAGCAGCTACCCGGTTAGATGTTAGTTGGATCTTGCTGATTGGTTTAGTTAATCAAATTCATTTTAATGAAACAGAATGTAATAAAATATCCACTTTTATACCCACATAATACAAAGGATATTTCAGGTAACATCTTTTTTTCCTGTTCCATAAATGGACCTGAAACATTAAAAATGAGATAATCAACCGAGGTACAGAATTTTCTTTCCAACTGGATAATTTCCAAAATCAAAGGAGTGCTCTCTGAAGTGTAATTATCAAAGTATTGGGACCAAGTTGTAGATATCCAAATTAGGCACTGTCCCCTTCAAAGTAGCTAATTTGGAGAGGTAATAAACATGGTTATATAGCCATCATCCAACAAACATTTATCACCCTCCAATGCTATACTAGAAACTCTGCTAATGTGTATACAGAGATTTTTTTTTAAGTGACCTGGTCTCTGCCCTCAGGGAGTTTATATTCCACCAGAATGGCAAATGATTAGAGTTTCTCTTTGAAACTAGCATGAGTTGATGACACCTTCTAAAGGACTCCAAGTTCTTTATTGTTCTTAGAGGGTCAATTTTGTTTTTGAAGATAGCCAAAAGAAAAACAAAACCCTTTGTAGCCCAGTTATGTGAATAATGTGACCGATCAAAGTAACATAGTTTAACACCAAGATGCTTCATGACTATGAAATAATTACACTGATTTCTGTATGTGCATGTCATTCTGAATACCATTCCAGAAGGGGAGGGCTCAAAAGATTTGGACTGATGGCACCCTTGCTGGAAAAAGTGTGTAGCCTCCTAAAGTGACTGACTGTGGAGAAGGAGAAAATAGAACCTCCAGAGTTTGGGAGGTATGCAATTGAAGGGTAGTTTGCTTCAGAGCACTTTGAAAATTGACTCCTCTGCTTGACTACCACCTTATTTGTAGCTCAAATTTATGGAAATACAGATAGGACTTGGGTGTGCCCTAATGTTCTGTCCAGATCCTCTTTTCTTCTCCCTTTAGACTATTTTACTTGATGATCTCATTAGGTATCATAAGTTCCAACAACATCTCTTTGTAGGTGATTTTCACATCTATTTATCCAGACCTTGACTTCCAGACTCACATCACCAACTGTCTTTTGGATATTGTAAACTGGATGTTCTGTAGATATCTCAAATTCAATTTGTCTAAAATAGAACTCATTGTCTTTCTCCCCAAAACTTAGATCTTCCAAGCTTTCCCACAACCATTGAAGGCTGCACCATCTTCCTAGTCACCCAGGCTCAAAACCTCTGTCAGTCCTTGACTCCTTACTCTTACCCCATGTATTCAATATATTGCTAAGTCCTGTCATTTCTACCTTTGCAGTGTCTCTTGTATACTTCCCCATTTTTCCATTCACATAGCCAACAATCTGTCATGGGCCTATATCACCTCATGCCTGGACTATCGCAGTAGCCTTCTGGTTGGTCTCCCTCCCTTAAGTCTCTCCCCGCTCCAGTTCATCTTCCATTCAACTGCCAAAGTGATCTCTCTAAACTGCAGGTCTGTCCCCATCATCTCCCTACTTCATAAACTCCAGTGGCTCTCTGTTACCTCTAGGATCTCTTTGTTTTTGTTAACTAAACCTGACTCTTACCTTCTTAGTTTTCTTATACTTTGCTCTCTTCCACTATGATGATGATGATGATGATGGCTAACATTTATATAACACTTGCTATGTGCCAGGCATCAAGTAATACTGGCCTTCTTGCTCTTCCTTACACATGACTCCATGCCTTTTCACTGATTGTTCCCCATGTCTAGAATGTTCTCCCTCCCCTCCCCTGCCTCCTGACTTTCTTGGCCCCCTTTAAGACTCAGATCATATTCTGCCTTCTTTAAGTACTTATTCCATCACCCCTACTCCTGTCACTGCCACCACTACCATCATGTACTTACGGTCTGAGATTACCTTCCATTTTTCCTATATTTATCTTGTATATGCATATCTGTTTACATGTTATTCTCCACCCCCACCCCCCTCACCATTAGACCATGAGCTCCTTGAGGTCAAGGGATTTTTGCCTTCTTTTGTATCCGCAGCACTTGGCCCAGTGCTTGAAACGTGGTAAGTACATAATAAATACTAGTTGGTTAACTGAAGCCAAGATCAATTGAATTTGACAGGTGGTTATGTGGTAACTGTTGATGACTGCTTTATAAAGAGAAGAACTTAATTCTGCCCAAACTTCATATGGACTTACTATTTGCCTTTTTTTAAATTGTAGGCCATTGGAAGTGACCAGTGCTTATGGGAGTAACCCATTTTCTTGGCTACACGTAATTGATTTTAACACTGAAACACATTTTATAGCCACAGATGGGCCCTGTCACTGTTTATATAAATTCAATTATCAAGTTTATTATATACATGCCTTTGATTATTTCAAGTATAATCTTGCAGTAGTTATTGTTTTTTGCAGTTCATTTAGTTTTATGTATTTTAAGTAGCAATTATGTATAGCAAACTCTCAATTAGCCTCACCAAGAGAAGGGAGCAATTGTACAGATAATCCAAAATTGTTGAAAACCCAAATCATTTTTATTTAGCTCGAGAATGCTGGATATAAATTTCTTTCCTTTCAGCAAACTTCCTTTCGACTTTCCATTAGTACAGTGCCTGGCACACAGTAGATACTTAGTAAATGTTTATTGACTGATTTATTGATTACTTTTGCCTTATGTTTAGTTAGCTTGCTTTACCGAGCACATATGCAAACGGTCTAAGAATTGGGGATATCACATGGCAGGGTAGGATAGAGTATTTGTAGGAAGGTTTTCAAAACTCACTCTCATCTCTTCTGTTAACTCATTTATCAAATCCAGTTGATTGTACCTCTGCAGCATATCTTCCATTCATCTCCTCCCTGCTCCCATGGGCTTGAATTATTGGGATAGTGTCTTTGTTGTTCTGTCATTTCAGTTTTGTCAGAATCTTCATGACCCTTTGTGGGGTTTTCTTGGCAAAGATGCTGGAGTGGTTTGCCATTCCCTTCTCCAGCTCATTTTACAGATGAGGAAACTGAGGCAAAGAGGGTGAAATGACTTGCCCAGGGTCATGCAGCTAGTAAGTGTCCGAGGCCAGATTTGAACTCAGGAAGGTGTCTTCCTGACAACAGGGCCTACACTCTATTCTCTACAGTGCCATCTAGCTTCACAAAACCTCTTTACATAGACTCTGCTTTTCTCTCCCCTTCAACCCATCCTTCCTATGCCAGCAGAATAACCTTTTTATACATAGATCTGCTTATGTGGCTCTTCCCCCTAAAATGTTCATTGACTCCCTATTACCTGCTTAATTAAGTTCAAACTTATTTATCTGACATCAAGACATAGGATAGGTTTTCCACCTACCTTTCAGATCACTACATGTACTCTATATTCCAACTGTACTGACTGGTTCTCCCTCCCACCTCACAGTGCTCTGAGCTCTCCTATGTCTCTCACTTTTCCCATATTCTTCTGTGTGACTGGAACATGCCCTCTTGCTCCCCTCTTCATGTGAGCTCCCAGCCAGGCTTTAAAATGCGAGCTAGGCTACCTCTTCAATGAAGCTTTACCTGATGCTCCCAGTTGGTAATGACTTTGCACCTTACGTATCATGTGATAGGTGCTCTGGTCTGCAGCTCTCTAATGTACTAAGCAGGTAGCATTTTGTATTAGAATTATGTTTTGGGCTCATGACATCCTGCTGTACTGTAGACTCCACGAAAGTGAACATGTCTTAACTAAGCTGTCTCCCTTAGTGTCAGCCCAGTATTTTGCCATGGTAAGCACTTCACTGTTTGTGGAATGAATGGCTGCTGAGTAGCCTAATGTGATTTGCCTGTTATTATCTTAAAGACAGATCACAGGCCTAGTAGCACAGGCACAGTAATGGTTTTTTCCCAGTGTTTGAATTATTGTACACAGGTACTCTCTCACATCTCCGAGAGGCAGTTTTCTTGTCGGTAGATATAATGGACCAGCCCTGAGTATAATTTATCAGAATGGATGACTTTCCCTGATAGACAGTTCTTTCACCTGCAGAGAAAAGTTTGGTTCTGGCTCTGTCTGGCTAAGAAAAATCCAGACTAGTTTTGGTTCAGCCTCTGATGGTATACTCTAGGCACCCTAAGGTGGTTGGAGTGGTAGGTTGTCCTGGGGTTGAGTTATATGACAGAGTAGAGCACTTCTATTCTTACCCTTTCTTGATTGCATATTTGTTTAGCCTTTCTTTGTATCCCCATTGCTTAGCCCTGCAACTGCCCAGCACATGGTAGGTACTCTATAAATTTTCATTTACTCACTTCACTTGCCCACATTCCCTGGGGCCAGCTTTTGAGTGCTATTCTTCCCTTCCTCCACTTTCCAGGTGACAATGGTGGGATGCAT
Source organism: Bettongia penicillata ogilbyi (assembly GCA_023548195.1). Lineage (NCBI taxonomy): Eukaryota > Metazoa > Chordata > Mammalia > Diprotodontia > Potoroidae > Bettongia > Bettongia penicillata. Next base: position 718,140 of record JAJHZJ010000098.1, read on the forward strand.
TGGTAAATTCTATTCAGAGTTGGACTATTATCCTGTCTAATGGGATTCTGCAGCTTGCATCCAGTAGCTTTTCTGTAGGTCAGTGGGGACCATTGAGAGTAGGCTGAGAAATTTGTCCTCAGCAGCCATAATGGGTCAAATGAATCCTCTTCACCCACCCACCCCAAGTGTAATTAAAGCTCAGAGTCTCTTTACATTCATGGGAAATGACTGCAGTTCATTTGCAGAAATTTGAAGTGGTCTGAGCTCTCTGAAAGCACTATATAAGAGTAAGGTTATGGTATTATCTAAAACCTCTTTATCAGTGTTGAGCACCCGAATGTGACAGGTCTTTTTAGAGAAGTGTTCTTCTCTGCAGAAATTGGACACCAAAGAGTTATGCCTCAGACCCATATTTCCCTTCCCCCTTCTCTGTATTCATAGATCTTTTCTGTAGTTGAAACTTTTTTGAAGTTAATGAAACTCTGAAAATAGGGACTATATCATTCCTAGAAGAGGAGTAAACTCACTTCTACCAACTATAACCATTTGGATAATAATCTTTTTCTGCTTTTTTTTTTTAGTAGAAGGGTGGGAGGGGGATTATCAGATATTTTTACTGTTTGAGCACAATTTCATTCCAAGAATACTTAGAAAAAAATACTTGTGTAGGGTTAGTCCAGTAATGATTCTGAAAGGTAAACTGAGATCATCTGTCTCAATACCATGGAGCACGTCTATGATTTATGCCATATTTTTGCTTTTGTTTTTAATAACTATTGTGTATAGATTTGAAACAAAACCAGACTGTTTCCTCAGTTGCCCAAATAATTCCACAATGCAGTGTTCTGAAAACATTTCTAAATTTCTAGGGGGACCTTGTTACCCCTTCTAAAATGAAGAAGGCCCATTATATCTGTTGGGGTAAACGAAAGAATCACTTTGGTTGGCATAGGGGATGTGCTCTGGAAATAGACCCATCTCTTTCATGTTGATCTACCTCCCACCCATGTCAATGTCTACCTGACCGAGACTCCATTTGTTGTTTCCACAGATTTCAGGAAACCTTACTGTGCCTTGGATTACAGGGTGTTCTAGAAAAAGAGCAGTAAGTAAATTTTTATATAAAGCAGCAAGCGGGTCATACCTTCCTTATTGTTGTTAGGAATGCCATGTAGAACACTGTCCTGGTTTTGTAATGCTGGGAATATAGAACCTCATTAAGACTGTTTTATCTCAGAGGTTATATTTTGAAGTAGTATTTACACAATGTTTACAAATACCACCAAGGTAACCTTTAAAAAATGCAATTAGCATACCTAAGAAAGTCTTGCAAGCTGGAAAATCATTTTCGTAAACTATAATTGCTGAGTTTTCCTGGGTCTGATTGGTTCCAGCTAATTTGGCTCGGCAATTGAACCTTGATTGGGACCAAAATTAGAAGAAATTTTTAATCTTTGTTAAATAGTTTCTCTTATCACTTTGTATTTGAATGTTCAGAGGGGCCTAATAAACCCTGATGTTATGGCCATCTTTTTTTTCCACAGTCAGGTTCTAGTACCATTTGCAATCAAGAACTGCAGAGACTGGGAATGGGTGATGGGGACCTGGCCTCTCTCCCATAAGTTCTGTATGAACTTTGGTGCTCTCTTCTCTCCAGCCCTTACTCCTCTCAAATTCCTCCACATCTAATTATCCTCAGCCTTTTCTCTCTACCCTTCTTCTCCCAACAACCACTGTTCCCTGAATGATCTGACTTAACTAACATCCCTGTCTCTACCTCTCTTTTTTCTGACTTGCTCTGCTAACCACTTCATTCCCTCTGTATGCTTCTGCCTGGCAATCTTTCTAAGGCCTGGCTACTCAGTTCCAGTTTTCACTAAAGGTTGAGTCTTGAGGATGAAAACTCCAGAAAAATTGCTAACTTGCATGCCCACAGCTCTCCAGTTTTTTATGAAAGCACTGTAAAGCCATAGTCCCCTCCCACCCAACGCCCCCCCACACACACCCCAGCGCATCTTGAAGAACACATCAAGCTTTATTAAGAATGTGGTTTTATGTATTGTATTTGCATATCATTTCTGTACATAAGCACCATACCAAAAGGAAGCCTTTGTTAAATAGATAGACTGCTAAATGGACAGTGACTTGTGAGCACATCTGGCAATGAAGATTTCTTATTTAATCAAATTTGTTCCACCCATATCATCAAAGCAGCATGAGAACGTTGGCTGTGGCATGGAAACAGGCTCATTAAAGCAGACTGAGCTTTGGCGGGCCAGCCATGCACACTGGCTTCCACCTGGCTGATTGGGCAGAAGATGGCAGGAGCTTTGTGTGTCCTTAGTATTTTTACCTGGACTGTTTCTTATTGGGGACTAGCAGAGGAAGAGGACTAGGTTTCCTATTTCCTTGTGACTCGTTGTCTTTTGTCTTTGTGTCCCTGAACTTTTTTCTGAGTGCTCAATTATCGTTTATCTAATTCAGTTGATGGAACAGCATTCAGATGAATTGAATAGAGGGAGGAAAGCTGGGAAATGTGGGAAGTTCTGAGAGCAAGGTCCATGTACATGGCAATGGCGTCTGACTTAGAGATTTATTGACTTGGTAAGGCCCACAGGCTCCACCAAGAGAACTCACACTACTCAGTGGAAACCCTACTTCGGAAAGTCAGCAGTTGGCTTTGTACCATGAAGGTTAAACTCGCCCATCAATTCCTTCTCTCTTTTTTATTGACACCTGATTTTGAAAGCCAACCAAATTTTTCTCCTTTGGTTTGAATCCTCCTTAATTTCCTCTTCCTCTCCTCTGCAAACATCAACTTTTTAGAGTCCTTAAAATTATATTTTTTACTATTTAAATCTTGAGAGAACTTTTCTGTTGAAAGTAAAACTTTCACATTTTAAAGGAGCATGTGACAAACTATTGTCTGAATTCCATCACGGCGTATCTCCAGTGCTGCTGATAAGAGACCCAAGTAATCTTAGGGTGTCCAAGAAACCTAGTAAAGAGGTAATAGCCACTGTTTGAAATGTTGAACAGTTTTCAAACAAAGGAAATATAAGGAGTTATATTCAAGGAAAGAGTTGGGGGAGGGAGGAGGCATGTTAGTGTATCATTAAGCTAACCCTTTGAACCTCTAGTTTACCTCTAGTTTTTTTTTATTTTTATTATTATAAAAATACTTTTGGGAAATAAGCTGTTAAATACCTTTAAAAATCTGTTTGAGTGTTTATTCTTTCTCAGTTTCATTTGCACTCAATGCTGTGGGCATTAGTACAATTTGGCAAATACAGGAAGGAAGCCGTGCTGAGTTGGGACTCTAAATCTCCAGGCTGCAATAATACTGTAAATCTCCTATGAAAATATGAGGATGTAAGAAAGGATTATTTAGGAGCCCTTTGTTCACTCTACTTGATATTAATTTTGGGGTAATTATTAAATTATACATAAAATTGAAATTGCATTAGTTTGAAAAGCAAAGCCAAAACTAGAGGCAGTTTGCTGGGGTAGATAAAATTATTGGACTTGGAGTCAGGAAAACAGGGGTTTGCATCTCACCTCTACCACCCAGCAACACAGTTCCCCATTCTGAGCCTCATTTCCCTTATTTGTCACATGGTGGTGTCAGCTGTAGTGCCCAACTCGCAAAGGAGTTGTGAGGTCCAAGTGAGATTGTACTTTTAAAATGCTTTGCAAACTAAAAAATACAAGAAAGTCCATCTCTGTGGTTGTTACCTTGAAATGAACTTACTTCTTGCTTGGGCAGACAAGGGTAAGCCAATGACCAGAGACATTTTGGTGGGTATAAGGAGAGCAGCATTTACTACCACCAAGTTTAATATTTGTTAGTGTTGAACTCACCCTGTATAGCAGGTTGGCCCTGTTTTCATGGAGCATACTTATGTACTATATGAATAGTCTGAAACTGGTTTCAAAGTTAGTTACATGGGCAAAGAAGCCCGTATTTATAGGTGCTGCTTGGAAATGGAACTTGGCTGCATGCCTGTGTTTTTTCTCTACTTGAGGTAAGAAATTTATTAGGAATTGTAGTTCGAGGATTGTTTCTCAGTGCTCATCTTTTTCAATAATATTTCAACAGACTACTTTGGAAACAGAAGAAAATGGACGTTTGAGATATGTGACTTACAAAATCAATTAATCTTCTTTTGATTCTTTTTATTCATATGAAGAATACATGGTTTTCCATCTACAATTGCAAATAAAAGATCTGTCGAAGGTCAAAGTACATTGAGTTCTAGCCAATGTAGTCATAAGATTGAACAGCACAGATAGTGAAGAGCTGCCCATGAGATGATATTTTTACTTGACAAAAAGAAATGTAATGTCAGGATACTTGAACTTTGCTTCAAGATTATTACTTTTAGTAAAGTACTTTCTTCCATTAGCTTTTGTGGATCAGAAAAAAAGGCAGAATCCATTTTAAGATGTGCTTTTTAAAAAATTGGGAAGATAATTACTCAAAAAACCTATCTGGTCTGGCTTACAAGAATTTTGCTTATTTACCCTGGATATACTTTTTATTTATCTCTGATGGAAACTTTGGGACTTTGGGGAAGGAACAGAGAGAGACTAGGTGTATACGTTCCCATCTCAGAAATCCAGTTGGCCCAATGCAGTTGAGTCTTTCTTGCCATAGGAGTCAAGTTGTTTTGGAACACTACAATGCATTATGTTCAGTAGCCTTGGACAAGAAAAGATGTTTTGGACCTAAAGGCAAGAGGAGGTAGCATAGAGGGGATTTCAGGTCAGGGGACATGGGTTCTAGACCCAGCTCTGTCACCTTCTGGGTGACTTCAAGCTAGTCACATAACATTGGCAAAATGAGAGAGATGACCTTGGTGAATGCCAGGGTCCATTGCAGCTCTGATGTTTCATGATCTCATAATTCTTGATGTTTTCCAAAGTCTTTTTTTTAGAATGATTTTTGCAGCAAGCAATATTGGAAAGTTGTACAGTTGACTTTGTATCTTCTTTACCCCTGTTACTATCTTAGACTAGGTACAAGGAAAGTTCAATCCAGATAACTACCAGTAGAACAAAGGCTCTCTATAACAAAACTGTTTCCCACAGAATGACCCACAGTATGTGGAGCTGTGGGTATTTGGCCCTTCTCAGAAGCACTTTTGAATAACTTCCTTCCTTCCTTCAATTCTCTAGAGCCAAACAAGCAGCTTCAAGGGCCCAGAAAAGAATTATTGGCCCAATAGAGATAGGGCCCAGTACATGCTAACTGTTCTTTATATGGTGACATCAGCAACAAAAGAGCAAATATGGTTAGATGAGATTGATTTTTAAAATGTTTGTGAAAGAGGATGTGAGATGAATAGACTTACTTCATTCAGTGCTTTGAGGAATATGAAATGAGTACAAACTGTCTCTAAAAGACTTTGGTTTTACATTTCTCTGCCTTCTCGATGTTGTTTATGTTTCTTTTCTCCCACTTACCTACCAGTAGTTGAAAGATGAGTTAAGGAACACATGACCTGGACTCTGTCCTTAGTGCCATGTTTTTCAGTATTTTTATCAGTGACTTGGACAAAGGCAGAGATGGATGACTTATCAGATTTGTGAATGACTTGAAACTAGAAGGAATGGCCAACCTAGGTTAGATAATAGAATCGAGATAAAGCTAAAATGAATCTAATTCAATGACATTTGATAGAGATGAATGTAAAGTCTTACACTGTATAACGGATTTTTAAAATCCAAGCTGGGATGGAGGAAGGATAGCTAAATGTCAGTACATATGAAAAAGTCCTGGAATTTAGTGGACAAGCAGCTCAATACAAGTCAATGAGGTGACATGGCAGCCAAAAAGAAGCTGCCATGATCTTGGGCAGCATTAAGAGAGAGGCCCAGTGTCCAGATACTAGGGAGGTATGATGGTTTCTCTCCTTTCTGCTCCAACTACACCATTGTTTGGAGAGCTGTATTCAGTTCTAGGCATCATGTTTTAGGGAGGAGGGGCCAAGACAGGCTAGAGCGTGCATGGAAGACAAGAACCAGCAGCAGCAGGAGGATCATTGGAAAGAAATGGAACTGTTAAGACCTGCTCCATAAAACTTAAAGGGAGACGAGATAGCTGTCCTCGAAAATCAAATATCGGAAGGGCTGTTAGGTAGAAACAAGATCAGACTTGTTCTCCTTGGCCCTCAAGGGCAGAACAGGTGGAAGCTGTGGGGAGAGGAATTTCACCTGAATTAGAAGGGAGAATGTGCTAACAATTAGAGCTGCCCCACATTGGAACAAACTGCCTCAGGAGATGAATTTCAGATCCCTGGACTTCTTCAAATAATGACCTCTTGTTAGAAACAGAGAGGTGCTTTCTACCTAGGTACTAGCTGGACTTGACCTTTGACATTATACAGTTCTGCCTGAGTAGACATTTGTTCAAAGCCCTGATCTATTGTTAAATTTTGTCGTGTGGCAGAGTTGAGTGTGTTTTAGAGTATGTGCATGTCAGAAAGAATGCATCTTGGGTGGGAAGCATTGGGGAGACATGGGTTCTAGACCTAGCTCTGCTACTAATTGGCTCTATAGCCTTGTCACTTAGATACTCTGGGCCTTGGGCTCCTTGTCTGTAAAATGAGATGTTTGGAATACTTGCTCTCTCTAGCCCCTTGCAGCTAGCTCTCAGGTTTTATCTCCAAGAAGAAAGGCTGTAAGAGAATAGAAAAGGACAGATAGTAAAATTAGCCAAGACAGTGACTGAGAAGTCATCTGTAACTACTGACTCCTGTGCTTGCTTTCTGAAGTCTAGAAAGTCTTTGAAAATAGTCTATGCATGTATTTGAGGCTATCCTTATTGAAAACGTGAGGAGGAAAGAGGCAGGATTTCGTGAGCAGTTTTCTGACTGTAGATCACCTCTTCAGGATGATGCTATAGATATAATTTACCCATATTTTAGCAAAGCATTTTACCTAAGTTGCTCATGCTATTCTTGTGGGGGAAATGAAGAAATATGTTAGGTGATGGTACAATTGTGTGAATTTGATAGGGCCGAATTACCCAATTAAGAAAAAAAAATCAGTGTCCCAAGTGCATGGTGGGGAGGTATGGCTGGATAGCAATGTATTTGAAGAAGACTTGGAAGCCTGCAAACTAATATAGTGGCCAAAAGAGTGAATGCAGTCTTAGGTGGCAATTGATTGAGGCACAGTGCCCAGGGCAAAGGAGGTTCCAGTCCTGCTGTGTTTGGCCCTGGGCAGATCACATCTGGAAAATTGGGAGCACTGGAAGCTGGAGGCCAACCAGGATGGCAAAGGGCTTTGGGATAATGCCATGAGGATTGTTGGAAGGAACTGGGGATATTTAGCCTAGAGGGAAAAAAAGACTTAGGGGAGCCCTGATTACTGTCTTCAAGTCAAGTGAAAGAAGAGATTCATCTGTTCTGTTTGGCCTCAGAGGGCAGAACTGGGACTAAGGAGTAGCAGACACAAAGACTGAGATTTCGGCTTGATGTCAAGGAAAACTTCAGAGCAGTTCGAGCTGGCCAAAAGTGGGATGGGCTGCCTCGGGAGGTAGTGAGTTCACCCTCACTAGAAGTCTTTCAAAGGAAGCTTTCATGACCACTTGTCAAGTATGATGTAGAGAGAATCCTTGTTTAGTTAGAAGTTGGACTATCTAGCCTTTCCAACTCTGAGGTGCCATGATATTGTGATCAGTCTCTATGGAGATATGAGTAGTCCCTGAAATGGGATTCTGTAGCCGATCTTAAATTTTCAAAGTGCTACTTCTGGAAGTTGAAGGAAAGGGAAAAGTTCTCAGGCCCTGGATTTGTTTACTCCAGTGAGTGACTAGGAGCTAGAAAGTTGAGCATTTCAGATGGGGCTCTTGTGGCTGGACAAATTCTCCTTTTAAGGGAATTATTGTGAAAACTGGGCCTGATAAAGTGGCTCAAGAAGCAGACTGAGAATCAGGTGAGGTATGGGCTCACCTCTCTCATATGTGAGAAGGTCACTTAACCTCTTGGACCTTCTCTACCCCCCAGTCATGCTCTAATGCTGTGACACACAGAAATAGCCTAGCTTTACCCAGAAGAGGTTATTTATTTCCTCTCCCTGCAATCATGAAATCACAAGCCCTCCCCCTACCAAGAAAAATATTTGGCAAAATTAGTTCAGGAGTTATAATCTTTGGGACAGCCTAATTTTCATTTCAGGCAACCTTTACTTTGGGTCTTCAGGTGCCACAAAATCTGTTTTTCAAAATATTTAGCCATTCTCATATTTTCTCAAACAATGAAGGCTAGAACACTCTGAGTCATTTGGTTGTGTTTCTTCTATGCAAGCTTATAATGCTCAACTTATAGATACTTAGAAGTCTGGGAAATTTAAGCCCAGTGTTCACAGCAGGTCAGAGGACAGCATAATGCCAGTGTAAGATTCAGAGCTCCAGATAAAACACCAGCTTGGGAGTTGGAAGATAAGTGTTAGCTGTGAGGTCCTGGCCCTGCCACTCAGAAGCCGTGAGATCTTGGGCAAGTCACTTAGTCTCTCTGATCTTCCATTTCCCTACCTATCAAATGGGGGCAATAATTTTTCCACCTTGTCTTTCAGTTTTCCAAGCTCAAGCTTAAGAGGCCAGTGTTTTCAGAAGTGTTTCTACTCCTACTACCCCTCCCGACACCCTAGAAGATCTAATGTTGGCCATTGCCTTGGTGTACCAGTCTGGGGCATTTGGGTGCTGAGGCCTTCCTCCTATTCCTCTCAAGGGCTCTCCATGGTGCTTCCTGAGAAGAAGAGGCTTGGGATGTGCTTGCAAGAAATAAGCTCAACTCTTTGGCATAGCCTTGTGATCTTGTTTCTCCTATCCATTCTAGAAATGTTATTAAAAATATATTTGTGGATGAGCCATAGTTATTAAAGTTGACATCTTTTCAATAAAGAAAAAGCAAATCAAAGCTGGGGAATGGTAATGAGACATAGGTTACCTTAACACAGCCACTTTCAAAAGTATGAATATTGTTAATACAGAGTAGTCTGAATAATTTTATCTATTTTTTTCCCTTTCACCTGCAGGTTGTGGGGTGGGGGTGGCAGGGTAATTTCCTGTTAAATAGAGTTTTTATTAAATTAAATTAGTTTTGACTCACAGCTGCTGCAAATCAAATTTCTAATTTTCATGAGTATATTTGCCCATTCCCAGGTAGGGGCCCTTCTGCCCCCTCATCCCATCAAGTCTAGGCAGTGATTCAAACTGTTGAGCCTTTCCAATTTTAATAACTTACAAAAACAATTGAAAATATTGGTTAGACTTTAGCAGAAGAAGATGAAGAAATTTTAAAGAGACAGCCTTGAAGGAATGGTCTGCAACAAAGCTTTAACTAAAGGAAAAAGAATCAAGGAGAAGCAAGTTTGATGAGGAAAGAGCTTAGGTTGCAGATGCTCAGTCTGTCAGTAAATTTCCGAGACACCCAAAGCAGACTGGTGGGTTGTTTTTTTTAGTGATTTAATTTTTTTTCTACTGCAGACCTCTGTAAACAATGCTGCCATACAATCCCGTACCATGCACCCAGTGGACAGTCAATAAATGTTAATTGGCTGGCTGACAAAACATCTTTTCCAGCAAAAGGCTGGCCATCGATTTCTTGCCGCATTTAAAGTTATGCAGAAAGTTCTTTTCATTAAGCATTTCTTTATATAACATATTAAGCAGAGCATATTGGTGACCTGATATAATACTGGAAAAAAAAAAAAGAAGCTATCTAACATGGAAAATCTATGTGTGCTTTTCCCATAATAGCATTAAGATTGAGAGAAGTATCTTAACATAAAGTGGTGCAAGGTCTAGTTAGTACTGAATTTCCCTCATTTCCCATCCCAAGGCATGTGGCAGTTGTCTTTTGGAGATGTTTAGAGGTACATGGCATGTATTCAGAGGGTTCCTCTCTTTCAACAACAATATCTGTGTGTGTTCAAAAAACTTAGACTGTGCCCGTATCCTGTTTATTGCATATTTAATGCTCTTTGCTTGTCTTACACTTCATAGGTTGTTACAGCTGCGGGGGGCAAGGGATAGTGGTGAAGGGATGCAGCTGACCAGGTCCCATGTGCCAAAGAGCCTACACCCGTTGGCTGCCTCTCTAATTCAGGGAATCAGAGCCCCAACCTTCATATGAGCAGCTTCTGCCCAACCAGCAGGGACGGGGATACCCATCAAGCTTTGCTAATCTTGTTACCTTACCTTGGCCAGGAAATCAACCGCAATTCTCGGTTCCATTTGTTCCATTCTGGGGGCTGTTTGATACACTGGTGGAAATAGCTAAAAGCAATGCCATAGTCCCTGTTTCACAAATATGCAAATTCATATTGCCAGGGTTCAAGAGAACCAAGGATGTGATTGAGGTAGGGGGTGGACTAGGCAACTTCTAAGGTCTCTCCCAATTCTGGAATCTCCATCTGTCCCTACTTCCGCAAAGGTTGCAGGCAAATTCCCAGCATGCCATAGTGTCCATCCTGTTTAACAGTGCAGGTTACTCCATGTGGACCACTAGGCACTCTGAGGAGAGAAGGAATTATTCTTTGAGATCAACTGACCTTAGTTACAGGCTATAATGGAGGCTATGGTGGCCTGCAACTTGCTGCCAACTCCAGGCTCCCTGTATATCTGACTTGCCCCACCTCTGGCTTCTAGGGAACATCAGGAATTGGGTGATCGATCTAGGGGATGGGGTGGGGGCACTTACCACTTTTACTTGTGAGGCTGCTTCCTTAACACTGAGCAACAATTTTTGGAATATGTTTTTCGATTTTTGCCCACTAAATTTGGAAGAGAAACTTTGATGTTTCTGTCCAAAGAAGATGAGAAGATTACTTTAGAGAATTCCTTAATGAGTCTGGTGTTCTGTGTTCAGTAGTTTTATTTCTGGAAATGATAGTATGGATTTCCCCACCAACACCATCACCACCCCTTCTGCTTGTCAGTTAAAGGGATTTCTCTCTCCACAACCCCCCGTTTCTGTCTAACATCATTTTCTGTGACAGTCCTCTAGCAGATAGGTAGCAGTAATCGAAAGGGCTTGAGTGACGAGCAAAAACATTGAAATGTTAGCTTGGCAATATCCGTTTCAGCACTGGAGTTTATTGCTGATTAAAAGAAAGAGAGAGGAAGGGAGCCTTCTAGAAGTCTTGCCTGCATGGCTACATTGTGAAGATTTATGATGTTCCTTTAGGTGAATCACCAGAGGACTATATTAGTTCTAATAAGCCAGCCCAGCGAGAGAGGTTTGTACCGACTAGGATATTGGAGGTGCATTATGTTTCATAAGTACAAAGTACTTTGGAAGGAAAGCAAACAAGGGAAAGTTATGGCTCGCTTATAAAAATCATTGTAAAAAATGACGGCCCAACTTTATCTATCTGTGAGTGTCGGAGATAATGTAATGAACCCTGCTTCTTCAGTCTCTCTCAGCTAGATGGATTGCCCACCATCAGATGCTTTAAAATTTAATAGGAAATGGAGAGACCTGTAGGTTTACAGGGATGGCTAGATCTCCTGTGTGTCATAATGTAGCTAAGAATTGTTTCTGATATTAATAAGGTCCATTTATTTTGCATCTGTCTGGTTTTATTTTAGTGGTCATACACCCAATTAACTCCATTATATTGTTACACTATTCGTACTATTACTCAGGACCAGTAGTTTGAGGAAAATGAATTTTGCGTATATTACTAATATTTTTTAAATCTATTGCTCCATTCACTTGTGAATCTAAGCTTAGGTAGAGCCCTGTTAGGATACTATGATTGCTTCATTTGGCATATTATGTGTATATGTATCTGTCTATCTGTCTACCTACTATGTACAAGGTACTGCAACCATTTATTATCGGGGGAAGAAGCCCTTGAAATGATTTTTCTAAAGATGATGATACATCTGTTTCCCTCTAGCCAAAGACTTGCTTTTAATTGTCTTAAAGGGCATGAAATAGAACTTGTGTCAGGTGGCATTTTCCATTTCTGAAAAAGAAAAATGGATCTCACAAAGGAATTCCCAGAATTGGGCAGTACAGCCAATACGCAGACAGCTTGGGCTGCCAGTTACAGAATATAGCCATTAGTCCTCTGCTGTGGCCACACCTTCAACTGCAGTACTCTGGCTCGGCCTGGCTTTTCAAGCTCCACCACTGTTTGGCAAGGCTAACTCGTCAGCCACCTCCATTTTGTTTATTTCCCCCCTCATAGAAGTCTTGTTGCATTCAAGTCAAAGGATCTGCTGCATCCCAGCATCCCAAGTCTGTGGGGGGTGAGGGGAGGATGCCCTCCAAGAAAGATTCATCTTTCTTCTGTCAAGGAAAGTGGATGTGTTTTACTCACAAATCTGGGGATTGTGCTTAATCAAAGAGACTGATAAAAGGTGAATTTCTCTATTTGAAGAAGAACCCCAGAGAGTGTTGGGGGATATTAGCAAATAGATTGTTGTATTCAAGCAGGATTACTATTTTGATTTATTGAGTCTTTTAATCAAGGGTATTATAGACTGCATTCTCATTCTCTCTCTCTCTCTCTCTCTCTCTCTCTCTCTCTCTCTCTCTCTCTCTCTCTGATTAATGCCATATCAAGTAAAGGTTTTTGTCCATGGGAATATTTTTATATTTTTACCCATGTGTAACTGTCAGAGATGAGCAACTTGAGAGCTCTCTTTGCACTTCGAGACCTCTCATTTCACCAAACTGCTTATATGTATACAGTGTCTACAGATTGTGTGTACACATGATATGAACATAAAGAAAAAGCTGAGGAGGCAGAGGGGGATCTACCTGTGCCTGAGAGTGGAAATATTTGATAATCTGACAAAATGAAGAAAGCAAATAAGTCAATGAACATTAGCAACCCATTTTTGATAGATTCCTCTTTAAAGCCTTTTTTTCATTGTCTCATGGAAGACTTCCTTCTCTCCAGTAGCCTGGAGTGTAGTGAACCTTAGTCTTTCAATCCTTTCACCTCCTCCTCTGGGAAGAACAAACTGTGTTGTGTACATACATGGCTGTTACTTATCATGGGAATAAATACAAGCATGGCACACACTCTGCAGGTTATTGCAAAATACCTCTTTCCCTCCATGCTGCCTGGAAGTGCAATCCTTAGTTCTCTGTCATTCTTGTTGGTAGCTTTCAAGATTTGGGGAGGGGGGAGAGAGGGGGTAGGGAGGAAACTTCAGGGGTCTCCATCTAGGCCTTATTTATAATGGGCCTCCTGTCTTTTCTGGAGTGAGGATACTAGTTTGTTCAGCTGCCTTTGATTGGCAATTAGCAGCTTTCTGTCAATGGCCCAATTCAAACAAGCTGCCTGCAGCTGTTTGTGACAGGGCATCCAGCAGAATCCAATTACCAGTCATTTTTTTCCTTCTTCCTACCTCTTCTATCCTCTCTTGATGATCAGATTTCTGAAACTTGTCTTGACACCTCTCCACCACTGCTCCCCATGTCAAGGTTATTTATCAATAAAGATAAGACAGTTCAATTCCAGTGTAATTTAATCCAGTGATGCAGCTTAGAATTATCTCCCAATTTCCCCCAATTTGCTAAAGGGTTTCATCTGTTCCTAAGCCTAATGGAATAAACCATTAGGCTACGGGCTGTCATAGACCATGAAGAGCTAGAAAGACCTTGCTGATCATCTAGCCTACCTTCCATTTTCCAGATCAGGATACTGAGACCCAGGGGAAACTAGAGCCAAGTACAGTGATCCTTCCACTATATCCATATCCTCATGGGGTTGATTTGGGCTCATGTTCTAAAAGGTTAGTCCCATAATTTTGAATGGTGATTTTGACTGGTGCCCAGAAGGGCTTCTCCCTTGGCCAGCCCTCTCTGATGTCATCCTTTGGGTTTATGTACAGCTTTTAATTTTCTGTGCTCCAATTGCCATAGTGAATAAATGATGATTTTAAGAGAAACTCTTAGAAAACAATAAATGAAAAACAGGGAGATGCTTGTTACTTAGAACAGGAGCTCTGTATCCCTAAATCAGAGCTCAGTCAAGTCTACCTTTATTAAAAAAACAAAACAAAACAAAACTGAGGAAGCAATTCAATTGTGGGGCATGGCTCCTTGACCAATATAAAGGCCAAATAAGTTTCATAGCCTCAGTCTCCCTTGCTCTGTAGATGGGCCAGGCCTGCATGGGCAAAGTAATGTCAACAGAGTTATCTAGTTATTTGGGCCATGTCCCTTCTTTTTCTCAGATATGATCTCCAAATAATTCTTTTCACCAAATTAGGAAGATAATTGCTTGTCTTTTCTCCTTCACTTTAGCCATGGAAGTCTAGGCTAGCACTCACACGTAGTTGGTGCTTGATCAGTGTTGAATTTGTTGCATTGGACTGGATCATTAGACCTTGGACAGCGTATGTATACTACATGAAGCCTGCACTTTCAATCCAATATAACTAGTGAAAGACAGAGGTCACTGATTTTTTTCCGAATACTCTCCAAGAAATTCCCCATTCTCCCTTAAACCCCAGCCCCTTTTCCTTTTCCAAAGGGGCATTTGAAGTTTTAATGCTAATTGATTTTTATTACCTTATTTATTTTCTTAGTTAAAATATGCTCTTAGGAGCCTTAAAAATAATTGCTCTTTTCCAATAAGCTTCTACTTAAGAGGCATTGTCAAAATAGGTCGCTTTCAGTGCTGCTAATGTTGAGACCCCAGCACATTTCCAGCAAATCAAATCAGTTTTTATTTAGTTCAATTTAGGGGACTAGGCGGCTTTGGATGCCCTCTAAATGAATTACAAATTAATTGGCTGAGTGTGCTCAGCGTTCTGTTTATTATTCCTTTCAGACTGGCAGGAATGCACATTAGCTTGCATCGGGGCATTTGGGACAATGGAAAATGATATGAGTATTTAGTCTGGTCATTTTGCTGGGTTATCTGCATCTACCCAGGACCTTGCTACAATTTCTTTGCATTCTCTTTGCTTTTGAAACATCTCAGCTCCCCATCTATTTTGCAATCAGTCTGGTCCAAGTACCTAATGAGATTTTTATGTTATAAATCACTTCAAGAGTTTCTCCTCTTGATTAGAAAAAGTTGGATAGGATATTTTGATTCACTTATTGGGAAGATGTAATTTAGTACTAGTATTTGTAATGAATGTTACTAATCATTAGGGTTTTTTTTTCAAGGACAGGAAGAAAATAGATTTAGCAGATAATACTGACTAGTATGAACAGCTGTAGTAATACATTTCTTACAAAGAAATCCACTTTAATTGGAGAGACAGAGGGGTTCAGTGAGAGAGTGCTGGCCTTGGAATCAGGCAAGAAGTGGGTTTGAATCCTACTTCTGATAGTTGCTGGTTGTGGGACCCTGGGAAAGTCACTTAACCTCTATAAACCTCACTTTCTTCCTCTGTAAAATGAGGGTATTCTCTGTAGTGCTGACCTCACAGGGTTATTGGAAGAATCAAGTGAGATAATGAATTTTTTAAGCACTTTGCAAACCTCAAAGCACTAGATAAATGATTAATTACTATTTGATCTAAGTTCATTCCCTGAGTAGTAACTCTGGAATTTATAGAGTGCTTTCCTCCACCAAGTGACAAGAGTTACTTCCCATAAGACTTTCAAAGGCATACTCCATTTTGTCTCCCCTCATTTACCTGGCCCTCGCCTATTGAGATGTCCTAGCTGTTAAGGATCATTTTCCCACCCTCTGTGTGTGTGCAGAAGAAGAGCTTTTCAGCTCCTGTCCAAGGCCCAAGATCTCATCCCTTTTGAGGGGTCAGCAGGATAGAGGGGAGCCCAATGGCTTCCACTTCAGGGGATCTTTTCCCTTGAACGAGTACCCATACCCCTTTTCTCAGAGGTTCGGAATGACTGCTCTGCCTCCTTGCTAATTGGAGTCATCCTGGGCTATTGCAAAAGCATAGTTAGGAATCGGTGGCCTAGCAAGCTAGGTCCTGCCTTGTCCAAGCTTTGGCATGGACTCCTGGTGTCACCCTGGACAGATCATTTTACTCCTTTTCACTACTTCCTTCTCTGTGAAATGGGAGGGGGGGTGATGATACAAGTCTTGGAAAGGGAAACAATTTTCCTAAAGTCCCACGAGTAATAAGTGACAAAGCTAGGATTTGAACCCAGGTCACAAAATCAACGATGTAGAGCTGAAAGGGACTTCAGAAGTTAACTAGTCCAGACCTGTCATTTGAGGAAACTGAGGCCCAGGCAGGATACCATGTTCATACAGGTAGTATGCAGGAGGGTAAGAGGCACTATTTGAACCTAGGGCCTTCTTTCTTTCTCTTGTATCCCAATGCCTCTGTCTCATTCCTCAGTTTGCAAGGGGGCTTCACAAACTGGTTGAATGAAAACAGTTGCTAAAGCCCTCCTTCACAGAAGTCATGCTTTAAGTATGAGGCGTTTGGATCTTTGTTGGAAGGAATGAGAATGCAAAGCATTTCAGCTCTCTAGACTGTGCTTATCATTCAAGCCTCTGCTGCCATAGTCAAGTTCTTCTGGCAGGGCTGCCTTTACATTCTCTTTCCACACTTTTCCTGTTGACCTTAATGAGAGCCCTGAAAAGAAGCCTGTAGAAGGCAGATTGAGATGAGCTTAGTTTAAAAGCCCTCCCCAAGCTTCGAAAGGTTTGACTGAGGTGACCCCAGCCACATCATGTTAAATGTTGCAGAAAATCCCCATCTCAAAAAAATGACTTCCATTGTCTCAGGGCAGTGGGGTGTTCTGAAAAGGGCCAGGGCTGGGAAATCAGAAGCCCCATGTTTGAGCCAGGTTACTTACTACCTGTGTGGTCAATCCCTTCACCCCTGTGGGCCTCAGTTTCAACGTTGTAAAATGAGGGACACTGGAAGGCAGGGCCAGCTAAGGTCCTCTCCAGTTCTGAATCCTGTGAAGCTCAAAGTCCATCACCACATGTTCTCAGGAAGGCTAGCTGATCCCATTAAACATCAAAGAGATGCTCTGACCTGGTCAGCCAGGCACAAATAATCTAGCACATCTCATCCTGGGCAGTCACTTGGTATGATCCTTTCATTCCAGGCTTCTAATGAGAACATTCTGTTTTGCAGCTCCAGGACCGCACCCAGTTCAGCGACCGAGATTTAGCCACTCTCAAGAAATACTGGGACAATGGCATGACAAGCTTGGGCTCTGTTTGCAGAGAGAAAATTGAAGCAGTTGCTGCAGAATTAAATGTTGACTGTGAAATAGTCCGGGTAAGACTTGTGATCCTTGTCTGACAGAGGTGGAAGGGGACTGTGGAAGGATGCCTTTTAAAGTTGCATGAGGTAACCTGAAATAGATGGCACATGGTAGGTACTACATGGGGATAAAAGCCTCTAGCTGAAGATTATATTGATCAGCCACCAAGGCCACATTTGACATTCCATTTGCAAGGAGTTGACATAAAATTTCAGTGGTGACAATGATCCCAGAAGACCTAGGGGAAGTGGTAGGTGGAAGAAAGTGGGCCAAATGTAATACTCTTCTGAGGAAAGTCCAAAGCATTTTCTTATAAACACTTGAGGAGAAAAACAGAGTCAGAGGGAGTGACCATGAGGGAAAAGGTCACAGGGTATTGGTTTTTGAGTTAACAGGGACCTTGGGGATCATCTAGTCCAATCCTGGCACTTTGGAAATGAGGAAACTGAGGCTCAAAGACAGAAGGTTGCAGAGCTGAATCCTTTGACATTCATCCTCCAAGCTTCCTCTGGCTCCCCAACCTTGTCTTGCCTCATGCCCTGAGATACTGGCAGAGCTGGAGAACAGGGCTGCCTGCAGAAGGCTCACTTGTTTCTCTTCCTTGGAATCCAGATGGGAATTAACAATAAGAGGGTTGATGGAAGCCAGGACAGCTCTTGAGCAGGAGGATTTATGATCCAGTTGGCCTCTAGCTTTCGAAATGCTGCCAAAAACCCATTTCAGTGAAGCAGGAGTGGGAGCCATAAAGCCAACCTCTGTCGCTGAGTGGGGGCAAAGGGGTGCCAGGATTTGGAGCTGTAGCAGCCAGGGCAATTGGGCAACTTGTCTGATCCCTTTTGGTTTTGTTCTTGGACCTGGGCAGCACAGGAAAAGTGAAATATCTCCTATGTGAAAATGGGCATCCCCAAAGTCTTAGGGCAGTTGGAAGCTAGCAAGGCTTAAAGAAGCTTTATTTCCGCTTTTAATAAACTATTAAAGCGTGAAACTGCAGTAAGAAGACTTTGGGGACATCCAGCGTACACAACAACACAGAGAACAGACAATAAGATGAAGTCCAGTTGACCAGCTGGCATCAATCACCTACTATGTGCAAAGCACCATGCTAGGCACAGGGGTAAAGCAAAATTGAGGTAAGCCTTTATAGCCTAGTAGGAGGATGTACTACCCTATAACACACCATGAATGCATTTGAGAATCAAAGAGCAAAGTGCTAGATGAGGTCCAACAGAGAAAGGCAGGCTTTTCTGTAGATCACATGATCAGAAATGAGAGCTGGAAGGGGCCTTAGATAGACAGTCTGAACTCCCCCATTTTGCAGATGTAGAAGTCCAGGAAGAAGTGAATTGCCTCTGGACAATTCAGGTAGGAAGTGACCGAGCAAGGGAAGGAATTCCATAGACCCTCTAGGCACAGGAAACAGTGGGGACAAAGATGCCAACCGAGAGGGCTCGAGGGGGAGAGTGGTGTTAGGAGAACAGACCTTTGTCCAATCTGGTGGAGTCATCATGGGGTCCTCCCATGCACCTGTCTGAGGCCAGCTCCTCTTTGGAGAACATGGTGGTGCTGCATCCAAGGCACTGTGGGAAGGCCATTTGAGAGGAGAGCAGTGGAAAAGGGAAAAGTCATGAGTCTTGTCAACAGCTCACTAGAGTAGGCCACACCCTCCTGGAAGCACCAACTGGTGGGTGCTCGTGTTAAGGGGGGAACAGGATAAGTAGTTCTGTGTTGGAAAGCAGTATAGGCAGCTCCCCACTGCCACAGCTGTCCAGCTGCCCGTCACCTAGCTAGCTTAGAACACTTCTCTTCAGCTCAAGTGGGCCTAAGGGAGTATCTGAGCTAACTTCCCATTTAGCAGAGGAAGAAACTGAGGCCAGAGAGATGAAGTCACTTTCCCGAAGTATGTGGCCCTTCCCAGAGGCAGGATTGAAGCTAGGCTCCTCTGCTTTGCAATCCAGTACTCTTCTGAGTCCTCTACTTTGAGGAAAGACTAGATGATCAGTCAATCAGTAAGCACTTCATAACCTACTATGTGCTAGATGCTGAGTATACAGATAGAAAGAATGGAATAATCCCAGCTTGCAAGAAGGAACTTCAATTCCTCAGCTTCCTCGCCTTCCCCTCCTGGTTTTCCTGGCTCTACTAAAATCCCACCTTTGCTGGAGGCTTTTGGATTCACGAGGTAATAGGAAGCCACTGAAGTCGATACAGAGTAGGGGGAGTGGAGAAAGAGTGATGTGGTCAGATCTGGGCTTGAGGAAAATCACTTTGGCAGCTGCATGGAGAATGGACTGGAGCTGGAAGGGGTTTAAGGCAGGGAGATCATCTGGAGGCCATTGCAGTACTCAAGGCCATGTGACTAGAGAGAAGCAGTTGGAGGTGAGCAATGTTGTGGACCGCTTGTCACCTGTGTTGTAGGGGGCCTTGGATTTGGGTCCAAGTGGAACTGAAAGCCCACTGAAGTCCCTTCCAACTCTGTGCTACGACACCAGGAAAAAGCGGGACCAGGGAGGCAGCTGGCCATGGGCAGGGAAGGAACCAGAAAGGGAAGTATTCCTGCTTTCCTCCCCAGGGAGAGAGGCCTTGGCCCTTGATTGCTTTGAAGGGTCATCCTCTTCCCTTTTATTGGGCTGGCAGCAGAAGTGAGTTTGGCATTGCCTGTACCACACCTGCTGGGGACAGCCCTTCCCTAGTTTAAGCCCCACCTCCTGCAAAAAGCTGGCACAAGGCCACAGCACATTTCCTTGTAGCTGAGCTGAGTGGATTATCTGCGATTTGGAACAGTAGGAACCAGTTAATTCAGTGGGTCTGCTCCATGCTCAGGATGATACCAGGCTAGTACTAAGGTGTGCATGATACAGAAGAGGACAGAGCATATAGAAGCTTACAATCAAATTGAGGAGCTAGAGCAAAGCCTCTTGAAATGGTGAACCAGCAGTAGAAGGGAGTGTGTGCATAACACATTGAAAGTTACAGACCATGAGGACTTTAGGGATTCAAAGAAAGAGGAAATCATTGTGGGTAGAAATGGGCATTTTAGGCCTTCTTGGGGAGTAGGTGAGAACTGAGTGGACCTTGAGCTGACCGTGTTAAGAAATGTCTTTTTCAATCTTTCCTTTGAAAAGCATTTAATAAAAAATAAATTATGGCTTTTGATTCTCCCCCTCTGTGCCAGGTGGCCATGGCTACATGGTAGTTGTTCTGAAAAAAGATCTCTGATATTTCAGTGGACTGCAGGCTCAGTATGAGCCACAGTGGCATATGGCCTCCTAGAAAGCTCATGTGCTCTTGGACCTAGCATGCCTAAGGAGGTGATAGTCTCAGTATACTCTGCCCTGGTCCGACACATCTGGAGTATTACACTCAGGTCCAGAAACTAAAGGATAGTGATAAATTGGAAAGTGTTCAGAAGGTGGCAACCAGGGCACTAAAAGGCCTTAGCATAATGCCATAGGGGGAGTCTCTTAAAGGAACTGGGGAGGTTTAGCACAGGTAAGAGAAAACCTTGGATCAGGGTACATGATAGCTGTTGTCAGCTGCAGAGCTATTAGGACTGTTGGCTTTGGTCTCAGAGGGAAGAGATAGGAATGATAAGTAGCAGTTACAAAGAGACAAATTGAGGTAAGGAAAAACTTTGTAAAAATGAGAATGATTCCAGCATGAAATGGACACTGTGGAGAGGTAGAGATTTCAGGCAGAGGCTGGATGGACCACTTTGTCCAGGTACACAGGTAGACTGGGTGGGCCTCTGAGGTCTCATCTAGCTCTGGACTTCTCAGATGGCCTCCCTGAAGGTGTGCCCTCTACTGAGGCACTTGTTGACAGAATGCAGACACCAAGCAAGAGTTTACTCCAC
This sequence comes from Bettongia penicillata ogilbyi, assembly GCA_023548195.1. Classification (NCBI taxonomy): domain Eukaryota; kingdom Metazoa; phylum Chordata; class Mammalia; order Diprotodontia; family Potoroidae; genus Bettongia; species Bettongia penicillata. The sequence continues at coordinate 739,161 of JAJHZJ010000098.1, forward strand.
ATTCCCCAGCCCCTTCTCTCCCAGAAGGGGGAGCTAAAGCAACTACTGCAAGCTTCACTGAAGCTAGGGGAGCCTGCAGCCTCCCCCACAGTGTGGGGCCCAGTGGACTTCCAGAGGGAATGGGTTCTCTTAAGAGAACTAGGGGGCAAAGATGATCTGCTCTGTAACACTAAAGAACTCCATTCCCCCCGAAAATACCCTTTGAGCTCCTCAAAAGCATCCTACTAATGCTCATTAGTAGGCACTTAATAAATGCTCTTTGATTGAGCTGATTTTTTTTCAACTGTGGGTAAGTGAAGTGAACCACTTGTACTTCACTCTGGGGTCTTTGGCTCGTGATTGGTGGAAAGGGGGGAAGAATTGGCAGAGCTTGGTTTTTTGCTATTTTGCCTCTTGACCTTTGTCTCTAAAAGGTCTAAGGGTGAAGTGTCAGGACCTTTCTCTACTGGCCTTGTGTGTTACTTTCATTTGGTTCTTTGATGGGCTCTTTAATGTACAGCTTGACTCTCATTAAGCAGGTCCATATAGAGCACCTACTGTATGCAGGATGCTGAGTGAGATGCCAGGGACCCAAAGGTCTCTCATGGCATGTGTAATTTAGTGGAGGAGCTCTCCTGTGTGGGTCAGGGTCAGAGTGGATCGATATCCAAATATCCCCTCATGCACTCAAGCACTTGAATGATGGGCATATGTTTCAATGTTGGCAAAACACTGTCAAAGTGATTTTTTCCAGATTGAAATAAACTTCTTGGAAAGCAGATTTGTTTTTCATCTTTCTGCATGGTGTTTACTTTCAGAGTAGCAGGATTTATTTGAAATCTCTTTAAAAAGAAGAGTAGCTTTTTGCTTGTAATACAGCTTTACTTTGGCTTTAAGTTAGATATGTTCCTGAAAAGTTATGCTCAAAGTGCATAAAGCAATCTGTTATCTGGCCTTAGTGACTAGGAGCTAGAAAGATACTGAGAGATCATCTGGTCTAATCCTTGTTTGTTACAGATGAGGAAACCAAGGCCCAGGGACATGCAGTGATTTGCCCAAAGACACACAGGTAGTCGGGGTCAGAACCAGGACTAAGTGTTGAGTAACCTGATTCCCAGGCCACAGTTCTTTCTACTGCTCTCGATGTATGTTTCTCTCCAGGGAAAGAGCACCAAAGGTTGAGTAGCCTGCCTAGCATTTTCAGATGACTGGGGGAGTAGGAGTGGGGGTGGATTTGATGGCCTGCAATATAACTCACTAAGTTAATCAACCTGCAAGATTTGTGTATAATATGGGATGGCAAGGGATCTGGGAACCATCTTGTCCGAGAATAGTTGAAGGAACTGGGAGTGTCTGGCCTAGGAAAGAGACGAGTTAAGACATAATTGCCATCTTCGAATGCTTGAAGTATTCACACATAAAAGGGAGTGGGCTTATTTTCTCTTGCTCCAGAAGGCAAAAGCTAGGATTGAGGGACATGGAGAAGTTTGGTTTGGCTCATTATAAGAAAGTAATTTCTGATAGAAACAATGGAATGGACTGCCTCACAAAGCAGGGAGCCCTCTATCGCTGGAAGTGTTCCAGCACAGAAAAGAAGGGGATCTTTTCAGTGTAGATGTAGAAGGAATTCTGACTTGGAGAGAGATGGTGGACTAGGTAGCTCTGAGGTTCTTTCCAGCTCAATGATTGTGTGATCCTGTAATACTTCACAACACAACTTTGATTATATCTTTTTAGAGAAGCATATTTTCCCAGTGCCTTCTATTATATTTTGAAAGATGTGTCTCCACAGAAGAAAACTTAGACACGAAGCCTAATATTCATTCCAAGAAATATTTTGCCTTTTGTCCACATGCATCTAATGTGTACACAACCCCCAGAAAAATGGAGTTGGGAAGCATCTTGGGCTGGTGGGCCTCAGGACCCTTTTTCTTTCTACCTCTTAGCTCCTTCCCATCCAGTATGATCTGAGCAAGCTTAGGAATCCCTTGGAGAGACCACATCTTCCCTCTTCTGTCCCTGCCATGGTTTTTCCTGCATACCCATGGGTCATATCATAAAAGAAAAGGAAACTTTTTTGTTATCACTTGATAAACATCAATATTCAGTTAGGAAATATAGGAAGCACATGGCAATTTAATGAGGCTGTGGTAAGAAGTTCTAGCTTCTAAGTTTTCTGAAGTGTAACAGTACTTTTTCACAGAGACAATGTAATAGGGAATTTAAATGGAATTCTACTGTTTAAACGAGTATTTCTCCTATGGGAGAAGTTAGCAAAGCCAGAAAAATTAATATACATAAATATTTTTCTTTCCTACGGGGTAATTTTCACTTGGGACTTCACAAAAACAATCCATGTGTTTCAGAGTGTATATTTAGTGTTGAATACTGAATGCATTCAAGAGACTACATTTCCTGAATTTGAAGGGAAAATACATGGCAGAAATGAAAATGAATATGTCTTCTTAGTCTTAGTTTTTGGGTTTTCTTCTTATGTTGCATTGGTACAAAATGGCTCAAATAGAAGAGGCATTGTATTGATAGTGGGGAATGGTATGATACGATGGCAAGGCCTCAGGACCAAGTTGTGCTATGAATGAACTATGTGACCTAGGGCTGGCCACCTCTGCTCTTGAGAGCCTTTCTGCATCTATAAAATTGCAGTAGATGGTCTTAGAGGACATCCAAGAATCTCTAAGCTGGGAGGGCTATCCAATTCTAATGCTGAAGGTCATTTCCTCCACAGTGATGGCCCTCTAGAAAGCCCAGTTGATATCAGCAGTTTAACGGTATTCAAATTGGAGCAGGAAATCATTGCATTGCATTGATTCGTTTTCTGTACTATTTCAGAGATACCTTTACAAGGGGTAAAAAAAACAAAGAAGCGATAATTGAACTCGAGTTTTGTGGATGACGTTGACTAGACCAGTGACCAATGCTACAAATCCTGACCACAAAAATGAGCTTGATGTAAATTATGTGAGGAACTTGAGATGCAGATTAGTTATCAATTCAATAAACCTGACTTTGAAGCTCCTTGAAGCACTGAGCTGATAGCGAGAGGACAAAAGTCAATAAGGCAGATTTTCACCTAGGAAAAGCAAGATTGGAAATGGGACATAAGCTTTAGTTATAGCTACATGCCCAGTTCCTTTGGGAACCCAACCAATCTGTTTTTCTTTTGAAAGATGTGGCGGATTATTTTCTCTGGGAAAAAAAAAAAGTAATGAACTCCATGTTGCTTGGCATTGTGGGTGTTTTAAATAAATATGATCTTGCAGCTAAGCTGTTTTGAAGTGAGCATATCATCATTTTTGCTTATACTTCGTTGACTCACCATAAAAACAACCACCACCAGGATGGTTGTGAGGAAAGCTCTTTATGAACCGCCAAGTGTTATTTAAAGGCAAATAGAGCTGGTCGTTATTCAATGTATTTTGCTTTTTTCTGTTTCTCATTTAAATAAAAAGCCCACTCTGTTTTACTCAGAGCCTTTCCTTTCTCTTCCTGCTCAGAACTAATGAGGTTTCTATGTGTTCAAAAGTTTCCATTGTATCTTCCTTATAAAGACTTGGATTGGGAATCGAAGAAGAAAATATCGTTTAATGGGGATTGAAGTTCCACCTCCCAGAGGCGGCCCTGCTGACTTCTCGGAGCAGCCAGAGTCGGGCCCTTTGTCTGCACTAGCATCAGGAGAGGAAGCTGGGCCTGAGGTAGTGGAGGATAACGACAGAAATGATGAAGTATCCATCTGTTTATCTGAAGGAAGCTCTCAAGGTACTCTTCTTGCTGCATTTTCTGATAAATACCCTTGACAAAGGCCTGCTTTTCAGTGGTTATTTGACTTGGTTTTCAGCCTTTGCATTTAAGGTCCATACATTTTGTTAAGCATTTAAATAGAAATTGACTTTTTTAACTGCCTCTTCTTAAACATTAGGCCACAAGAAGGAATATATTTTCATCTGAACTTAGCTCAAATTTGGAATTTCTGCTTCTTGCCACAGGCTTTATTCCAGAATTAAGAAAATATTTGTTTCGATGCTTTTTGGAAATGTGATCAAGTATATGGCATCAAAAACCCACTATCCTGAAAGCTAGTGATGGTATCATAGAAAGAGCCCTGCCCTGGGTCCCTGAACCTGTGACCAGCAGGACCATTGAATCAGGGGTCAAATATTTTAAGTAACCCTAGAATACTTGTTTAGGACACTGTGTTTCATCTGACTTCAAGCAGAGAAAAGAGAATTGTTCTGATAACCTTTCAAGGCATAAAGAACCCCAGAAGATGTACTGAGTGTACCAAAAGTCCCAATACAATACCAAACCATTCAAGCTTAATTTTATTGCTCTGAACATTTTGAGACAACCTGTATTTTTTCCTTTGCATAGAGGTACTCCTTGCTTCCTTCTAGCACTCTGATTCTCATCTAGTATTCCCCCCACTTGCTACCAGCACCTGCTGACCTCTTCTGAAGTCTGGGTCATCTGACTCTTCCACCCTCTCCTGACCTTTATTGCTGCTATTTACCTAGTTACTGTCCAACCTTTTGCTATGATTTTGGCCTCAGGATCAAAGTCTTGCTAACCACCCCTTCCTGGCTGTCCCCCTGAGATTTAACTAGCCATACTCATGGCCCCTCTATCAGCCCATCTTCACTCTTTCTTGACCTCTCAATTTCTATGACCTCTTTCTCCACTGAACTTCAACCACCCAATAGGATGGCCATATCTTAGGCTTCACTAACCCTTGAAAATGCACAATCTCCAAGGCACCATGGAGTAGTAGAAGGAATGCTGGACTTGGCATCAGGAATACTCAGGTTTAAATCCCACTTACTAGCTGGGTCATCCTGGGCAAGTCAGTTAGCTTCTCTTTGTCTCCGTTTATTCTTCTATAAAATGAAGAGATTGGACTTCATGGCTTCTAAGTTCTCTTACAGATCCCAAGTTCTGAAATCCCAGGCCCAAAACAATCTCCTCTTCTTCAATGTTTCTCACTCCTTTACTCCTTTCATGCCTGTTCCTTGCTGGAATAGTGACCTTTGGTCTTTTGATTCTTCCTGGTTCTCTCTCTCTATTAAACCAGGTCTGCCTTACTTTCCTTTCTAACCAGTCTTGACCTTGTGATCAGCCACTTCGGCATGCTTCCTCCTCCAGCCCTAAATTCCTTGCTTGTCCCCTGAACCTTTTAATATTTGTGCCCTGCTAACCCTCAGCCCTGGGATTCTGCCATCTGCCTCCTTGACTTCTATTTCCTGAGGTGCCAAAAGCTGCTGGAAGAAATACAGAAATCTCCAGAACTGGGTTCAATAGAAATTTCTGCTCCCTGCTAGACAGAAATACCTTTACTTGGCTCCCAAGGATGGTTTTGAGAGCCCTCAGGTTTCTCCTCTTATCGCTAACCCCCTCTGCCCGCTCTCCCTTCACTTCCAGCAGATAACCTTGCCTTCCACTCTACTGAAACTATTGATGCTGCTACCCAGGAATATGAAAGTATTCAGTTGCACCCATCTAATCCTCTCAGTGGCCTCTCTTGTCTTTTCTTTCTTCTCTGCTGTCTCAGAGGCAGAGGTGGCCTTCTTCTCGCTAAAAGGAGCCCCACTGCTAAGATCGTAGAGCCCAGTCCTTCCCTTTTCTTTTGGGAGTCTCCCTTCATCTGCAGTGTGCCATCTCTCCTTCCCCGAAGGTCTTTTCCCCCTTAGTCTATAAACAAGTTTTGTTCCCCTTTATCCCTTAAAAACGACAATAACAACAGCTAACCCCCCCTTCCTTTGATCCTGGCGCCCTGTCAAGCTATGATCCCCTCTCTCTCCTCCCTTTCACTGCCAGACTCCCAGAAGGAACAATCGAAACTCATTCCACCACCACACACCTACCTCAACCACTAGTTTCTGACCCTTCACTATAAAGAAGCAGTTCTCTAGCATATTATTGCCAGATTCAACATTTGGTTGTTTGGTGTTTGGGTTTTTTGAGGGAGAGGGGTGGGAGGTTGGCTTTTCTATCCTCTTCCTCTATACTTCTTTGTTGTCCATGACATTGTATTGGCATGATTTCTCTCCCCACCCCCTGTTCTCTGAGGTTGTTTCCAGGTTGAATATTTGGTGATTCTGAAATCCCACTTGCATTTGCTGAAACACAAAGACCATTCCTAAAAAGTCATCTTTATTTTTGAAATGCTTCAGATGGTAAAGCACCATTCTTATGTATCTGCTGCTTCAATAATAGACAAAGAACTAAACAGAGAAACTGAGGCACAGAGTTAGTGACAGTGGCTGGCTGAGAAACAGAACTCATATTATATGACATCTCATTTGTAGTCCAGGTCTTGATCCATTAGATGAGCTTTGAAACCAAAATGTGGCTTGAGAACCCTTGGCCATTTTCCTCCTGTTTAGGGTCACTCATACCTCATGCTAATTGAGCACCTGAATAGGCCTTGGTCTAAAGGGGCCAAGGTCTCCTATTTCATCCTGGACCATCTCCAGTCATCTTGATGAATATCTGGTCTCTGAATCCAGATGGCTCCGGAGGAGAAGTAAGGCTGGCGACCTTGCACAGCCCTTCCTCACTCAAAACAAAGTCAAGTGCAAGTCACATCATCATTTTTCTGATGGCATGGTCTTCTTCGGCAATGAAGGATGAACACAACAATCTGTGAGTAGACACAGCTGCCTGAATGGGGACCCATCTAGCTGGGTAACTCAACTCATCTCCTTTCTCTCTCTTCCCCATCTCCTGTCCAAAGAAAGGTAAATTTGGATGGCCAGAGGATGCCCAGTTAACTTGGGGTTTACTGGCTAGATTTCTTCTTTTTCTTTCCTTTTCCTTTTCCTTTTCCTTTTCCTTTTCCTTTTCCTTTTCCTTTCCTTTCCCTTCCCCCTTAAACCTACTGCACTCTGAAGCCCATAGATTGTACAATGCTAGGCCTCTGCTCAAGCTCCAGGTAAGAGCTGTTTTCTGAACCCTCCTGGCTTAAGATTGATTATCAATAGTAACTGTTGCTGTTTCCCTCCCAGCTTGATTTAGTTGTTTTTCTTTGCCTCATTAAAGGGGCCATCCCCTGACTACTTCTCAAACAGGCCTATTCACTGAATGGGTGTTACTTCACCCTAAGTGAGCACCTGAATAGGCCTTGGCCTAAAGGGGCCAAGGTCTTCCATTGCATCCTGGGCCATCTGTCATTCTGATGAATATCTGGTCACTGGATCCAAATGGCTCCGGAAGAGAAAGAGAGTCTGGTGACCTGGCACAGCTCTCCCTCACTCAAAACTAAGTCCAGTGTAAGTCATGTCATCATTTCTCCAGTGGCATGGTCTTCTTTGGCAATGAAGGATCCACACAAGGGTAACTCATAAGGAAATATCCAGTAGTATCAAAGGGAGTGCATGGAAGGAAGTAGGAGTAAGTCATGGGACTTAGGAGGATGGGAAGCAAAGTCTGACAGCTCTCTATTATAAGGGAAGAAAAAAACAGTGAAATATTAGAGACCAGAGAGAGATCAGGAAAACCAAGAAACACAGGAGATTGTTATTCTCTCTGCTCCCCACCCCTCTCCAGATCTCAAAAGAAAATCTTAACTGGAAAAAAGTGAGAGTTCGTTTTAAAGTTGCCAATGGACCACGGCTTCTCCACTGGCATCCTTTATCACTGAATGGTGTGTTCTCTTAGACAGCTGGCATGGTAATCAAGACCTAATGAGAGAAAGGAGAGAGAGGATTTAATGCCCGCTGCAGAGACCACTTGATGAAAAGTGAGATTGCCTCCAATTCCTCTCAGTGGCTTATTTTTCACAGCTGCATGGAAACCTTTTTATTCTCCTCAGAAATTGCAACAGAAAAGCATAAAAGCATTTGCCAGGCTGAAAGGAGCCTTGTGCGGAGAGCTGACCCCTGGTTCCAGCCTATTCTCTTGCCCATTTTGTTCAGAGAGAATGCTAATCTGATTGGTTTGAATGTCTCGATTAAGTGTGATTGTGTCATCTGACCTGGCCTAATATTATCTAACCTCAAAAGAAATGGAGCTCTCCCAGACTAACCAGCTCCCATGCTCAGGGCCTGAACATTTCAATAAGCAAATAACATTCACTGCCTGTTTTAAGGCTTCCCAAGTGCTGTCCACACTCTACCTCATTGGACCCTCCCCCTCCCCTCTATTAAGTACTATTAGCTGAATTGTCTAGATGAGAAAACTGAGGCTCACAGAGATAAAGCAACAGCGATCACATAGGTAGTAAAGTGTTGGAGGCAGGATTCAAAACCAGGGCTCTCCGGATGCTTCCCATTTTATCACACTGCCTTTTGAGGTTCATTATCAAGTCTTTCTTGGAGGCTAGTAGTCTTTTCCTCTAGAACCAAGTTTATGATCCAATTCGCTGCCCTTGCTGAGTGGCAAAAGCTAAACAACTGAAAGAAATCCAGAGTTGTAGCTACTAGACCAAGTGGATGCCATTGAAACATTAGGGGAGGGCTCACTCACCAGAATGCATGTCAGAGCAAAAAAACAGTCCCCTTCTTCATCTCCCCAGGGTGCATTGTGATAGTCTACAGTTCTAGGAAAGCCTGATCAGGTGGGATCCAGAGACAGAAAGGAAAGGACAAAATTAGAACTTGGCCCAAGTCAATTCCTTGGTTCATGGCCAAAGTGGGAGGGGGGTTTGGGGGAAACTGGAAGGGACCTTCAGTGATCACCTAGTAATCCAGACCCTGAGAAGGTAAGTGACATAATCAGTTCCTTAGGGGGCAGAGCCTCAATTTCCCAATTTCCAGCTCAGGAAGGAAGATTAGAAGGAAACAAGAATTTATGAAGCCCCTACTATGTGCCAGGCATTGTGCTAAGCTCTTTAGAAATACTATTTCAATCTTCACAACCACTTTGGGAGATAGGTGCTATTATGATCCCAATTTTACAGTCAAGGAAAACTGAGGCAATCTGGTTAGCAACATCTGAGGCCAGATTTGAACTGAGGCCTTCCTGACTCCAGGTCTAGTGGGGCTAACCAAAAAGAGTTGTTTCACTGCAGGAGACAACTGCAACAGCCTAGGATTTCTCCAGCTTTACTTTTCTGTTCTCTTAAGGATTTAAAAATATATGGGGTTTTGACTTTTAAAGTTTATCTGTTTGTTAGATCAGAATCTAAGCACCAAGGGACTATGTAATGTCTTTAGGAAAAAAAAAATCACGCGATAGTCTTCAGTTTAGCACCACCAAAGACAATAAACTTTGCCACTTTAACTTCACCTCTGGGCAGAGGTGCCGCATCAGCAGCCCTTACTCAAATGGGCTATTTTGATCTTCTTGGAAGAAAACGACTCAATGCACTAATTAGTCTCTCTGTGTCCCAGTTTTCCCATCTCTACAATGGGGATAACACTTCATCAAATAATTGCTTCTAGTAATACCCCAAATAGCTACCAGCTAAAGTTCTAGGTAAATAATTAATAAGATTTGGTTCCACTTCTTACCCTGAAGGAATAATTAGTGAATGTCCTTGGGTCTTCGAGCTGTGATTTCTCTAATTATCCACCTGGTCTTCGCTATCCAACTCTTTCCTTCAGGGATCTGCCTCACATATTAACACACCTCGTACTCTAAAAGTGGTGGTTCCGTCTTTTTCTTTCCCATTCCCAAGCCAGCCAGCCCAGCCAGTTTCCAATCTATGCAGGTGTCCTTCAGGCAGGTTCATTGTTTGATGAATTTCTATAAAGTGAATCTTAATGTTCTCTTGATTCCTCTTAGAAAAGAGGAGATATGTTCTTTTGGGGCCAAGAAATGATCTCTACATCTAGTAAAATCATGCCAAAAATTGGAGGGAAAAGAACTTTTAGAATCACCTCTTCTTTAAAAAGTTTAACCTTCTACTAAAACATTGATGATTCTTTCCATAGCTTCGGCTCTTTATCGCCCTGCTAGGGAATACTGCACTTTCCACATCTCATCCCTTCCCTATTCCAATTTTGTCCTCTCCCCTTCTTCTTTCTTTTTCCCTCCTTCAGAAATGTGTAGAGGAGGCATGATGAGAAGTGATGGGGAACCCACTATGATCGCTCTGTTTGCCCCCCAGCCTCAAGCCCTGGCTCAGGTAACAACACAGGCTCGCATAATTTGTGCTAAAAGGATCCTTAGAAATTATCTAGTCCCACCCTGTCAGTTTACAGATTACAGATAATCTCAGGGAGATTAAATGACTTTCAGAAAATGACCCCAGTAAAAACCAAATAGAAAAGCTAGAATTCTAATCCAAGTCTTTGGGCTTTACATCCTGTGTTTTTTCCATTACACCATGCTGTGCATTGGTTGGTCAAGCCCATTAGGCTCATTTCATGGAGAGAAAAATGAGTATGGTTGCCAAGAGAGCTTTTGAAGCCTTCTAACTACTGTACTGAGTAAAGTGCTTGGAGAACTATCCCAGTCAGCACCTCTAACATTAAATTCTTCCAGGATTCCCCTTTTGAGCTCTATCTGCTATGCTCACATTACACTGGTTCCATAGTTATGGCATACTGCCTTTGTCTCGTGGGCTCTCTGGAATTTGACTAACCAATAACTATGTATTTGTTTATTTTCCCTTTAGTAAAGTTCCTTTCTTTTCAAATACCAAGACATGAAAAATGTGGTTTTGTGACACTTTTCCTTATGTTGACCTGCTTCTAAAGAGTCAGCACCATCACTTTCTGAGATGCATCTCTTTTCCTCTTATACCCTTTCAATTTTGAAATCTTCCAGTGGCTTTAATGCACGCTTTCCAGAATGTGAAGAATCAGGCAGGAAAAGTTAGTGAAGGCATGTTGATGCACAAAGTTATGAGAACGTGAGATCAGAGACATGACACAGACCTCCAGAAATAATACATGTAATACATGTGTATAATACATGTATATAATACATGTAAAGTCACTGATGAGGAAAGGCTACCACAGGGCATACTGACAGTCTGATGATACCTTGCCCACCCTTATTTCTTATAAGGTTGCTGATTAAATATGCTTTGAAATGTCAAAATTATTAATAAGATAAGTTTCTTCTTCAAAAATTGTCCTACTTTTACTCATATGTTGACTTGACTAAAAAAGCTGTCTAAGTACTTTGTACTCCCATCCACTAAGCTTTCGGATTAGTCTTTCACCTGTTTCCCCATTACCGGGAGTCATGGGCTTGGGGAAAAAAAAACAACTTAAGAGAGCTGACAAATATTTTGCTGCTGATTTGTAAGACTAAGGTAATGTCTAACTCTAAAGAAATCTAGGTACCTTTCCATTCATCCAAGTAATCCCTCTGACCTCAACTCAAGGCTTATTCTAAAGTAGTAGCTCTCAAAGTGTGGTCTGGAGACCCCGTAGGGTCCCCGAGACCTTTTCAGTGGGTCTACAAGGTCAAAATTTATTTTCATAATAATAGCTAGGTGTTTTCATTTCTAATAGGTGAAATGTCAATAGCGATAACCCATATGAACAAAAATTCTTGATTGGGAGGTCCTCAACAATTTTTAAGAGTGTTGAGTCAATAAGGTTGAGAACCACTGTTCTAAGGCCTTGTCGTAGAAGTGATTGTGGGGTTTTAAAGATTATATGGGTGGAACACTAGCTCTGCCAAGTCTGTGAGTCAAGGAAATGGATGGTACATGTGCTGTCCAAGAACTAGCTCTGAAGAGTGAGGAAAGGTTTCTCATCAGAAGTTTGATTAATAGATGAGACATTTTTCAGCTCCTGTGATTCACAGACATCTTCTACTCAGGTATGGAAGAGCTTTGAGCCACACTGGCACAGGGAATGTCTACACTGATGACATCTGAGTTCCTTGAAGTCTTGGCACAAGCATGTACAGAGGGAGCTCTGTGCCATGTGCTGGGGGAGATCAGGGGCTTCCTCAATGGGGATACTCCATCCCATGGAGAAAAGTCTCTCAGTTTTCAAATTAGTACCCCTCCCACCCCTCTCCCCAAGGACCTTTCCCCCTTCAGCTTCACCTCTGGGTAGAGATGCCTGATCAGCAGCCCTTATTTGGAATGGGCTATTTTAATCTCCTTGGAGGAACAGGGCTCAACCAGTGTAATTAGGCTTCCTTTGTCCTAGTTTTCCCATTTGTATAATGGAGACAATGTTTCATCCAAAAAGTTGCTTTGTTTAACACTCCTGAGAAAAAAATGTGTGGTATTTTAGATAGGGAGTCATCCTTTGAGACTGAAGGGCTTATGTTTAAGTCCTATCTCTGACATAAACTAGCTGTGAGACTGTAGGTAAGTCACTTAACCTTTCTTTGCTCTAGGCAACTCTCCAAGATTGTAATTTACAGAGAATTTGCTTAGCTATGTTGGTGGGGTGATTTTCTACTCTCAGAGTTCTTCATCTTGATGAAATCCTCGTTCTGGGTCCCACCAAAAATAGAAAATGTCCCTAAACAGCTAAGACTCTATGCAAGTGCTAGATAAATAATTCCGGGGATTTGTTCCACCTCCTAGCCTTAAGTAACAACAGGTGAATGTCTGTTGGAGAACAAATGGCCAGTGGAAGGCTAGTCTCACCTGATGAATCCAAAGGCCTTGAAAATGTTGAGCAAATCCCCAGGACATGATATTCCAGAAACACTCTAGTAATTTTGCTGTCCCTTTTTTTGTAGAGGGGAAAATGGAGGCCCAAGCAGTATCTATGTGACTTTCCTGTGGGTCAGCACTCTCATCCCTGATTTGGACCCTGTATCATATCTCTGGCCATGTCTCTCAAACTGCTTTTCTAAGGAGGCAGGCAACGTCTGTCACCCTGGAGGATTATTGTGAAAGAAACTTGGAGAATATAACCAATGGTGTTTTTTTTTAATTTCTATAGAAGAGCCCAGTGAAGCAGTTCCAAATGAAGCAAGTAGGCACAAGGAAGAAGACCCCAGCACAGTGTCCACAGACAACGTGGTATGTATGCTTTGAAATGCCCTTGGAACCAAGTGACAGGCTCATAAAAGGACAGACATTTCCAGTCAGTGACAATGTCAGCATTGTTAGAAAGGGAAGTTTTTTTATGTTGTCATTTCTGTCCCGGAAATTATTCTTTTCAGAGAGTCACAAATGTAAATAGCTAATGAATGCTTGGTATTCATACAACATTTTACACCTAAGAAATCGTTTTTCTTCAGCACCCTTGGAAAGCAGCAGAATTCTCCTCTTTGGACAGATGGTAGGATTAAAACGGAATTAAGCCCAAGAACATGAAGGAAGTCATTGTTAGTGCTGGGACTCGTATTCAGGCCTTCCTGGCTTGGAGTTCTCCCTTGCAGACCACACCTCTGCCTCTTCGAATCGTATCAGTTCTTAGGGTAGCCTCAGCATTTAGTGTATTTGGAACTTTCTCCTCTTTCTAAGGGAAGCAGGGTCCTTTTACCAACCCAGTAAAGTCTGAAATTATGAAAAAGAGAAAGCATTGGAAGCAGACGAACAAGGAGTCTGTATACATGTATGAATCGAATCAATTTTTGAAATATATATGTCTTTGTTGTCGTTGGGGGAGTGAAAGGGAGAGGTAAGTCCAGAACTGTGATTTCATTGGGATAGAGAATTTCTGGTGTGGGAATGCTTCCCACCAATAAAGCTCTTTGATTCCACAATTTCTATATAAATCCACAATTTATAGCCTTAGAGGATACTGAGAGTTTAAGTGATTGCCGAGTCACATAGCGTTATGTCAGAGGATGAGCTTGAACTTAAGTCTGGTGATCTCCAAGACCAGCCCACTATCCACTATGCCATCCTATACCTTAAACCCAGAATAAGGATAACTCATTTACATTAGTGCTTTATAGCTACAAAGTACAATGCAGTTATCACAGTGACCCTATCAAATCATTTAAATATTAGTATTACCATTTTATCGGTGAGGAAACCAAGGCTTAGCAAAGTTGTAACTTGTCAGAGTTTGACACCGCATAAATGGCAGACTCGTGGGGCATAGTTTGTCTAAACCCTGTCCTAGGCAAAAGCGTTAACATTATTTTAATGATATCTCTTTCTCTCTAGATGCTATCGAGATGTTCAGCACTTAGCATAGTGCCTGGCACTTAATAAATGTTGATTGATTGATTCAGAAACTAAGGCATATTAGAAAAGAGCCCTGTGTATTTGCTTTGGTTCCATTAAATCAGCATTTGGTGTTTGTGCTCAACCTTTAAAAATATGGCTCCTGAGGCTGACTTTCTAATGTACGTGACATTGCTCCCTAGACTCGCCCTGATCCCCATTTGTGGATTTTCACCATTAGAATGTTACAATGGGTATTAATAATATGTTGCTCATTTCCACAACTCAAGGCTAAAATGGAATGGGTTCAATCTTGGTGACCTCTATTTAATAAAAACTCATGTATTCCCCCAGTTTCCCTTGGGAGTGTCAGAATTTGTCTCTTGCCTTTACAAAAAAAGAAAAATGGACTTTAGCTCCCAGTCAAGTGCTCAGGCTAGCAAAACATCATACATGGAACACATTTTATTTAACCTAACAGAAAATGTAAAGAACTCCTACTTTAGTCTATGAACAATCAAGTCCAGTTCCTTTCCCTTGCTGGTTGATCTCTACTTTACTGAGAGACCTAAACAGTCTTCCTGACTTATAGTATTACCCTGGATGAAACAGGGTCACTCTCACACACATAAACCTATACACATATACATACACTTGAAATTTCTAGAGAATCAAGCAGTTCTTCCTGGATCATGCTAACTAAGTTCAGGATCCTCTCTCTCTTTCTCTCTCTCTTTCCCTCCCCCCATTTAAGAATTTTCAGTTCCTATAAATTACATCAGTCACATTGTTCTGTAGCTCCAGTTTTGAGAATGTGCTATGTGTTATTTCACATGGTTTATACATATCTCCTAAATGCGTTCCCCCATACCTTTTGTTGTTTAGTCACGTCCTACTCTCCGTGACCCCTTTTGAGGTTCTCTTGGTAAAGATACTAGAGTGGTTTGCCATTTCTTTCTCCATCTCATTTTATAGATGAGGAAACTGAAGCAAACAGGGTTAAGTGACTTGCCCAAGATCACACAGCTAGGAAGTGTCTGAGGCCAAACTTGAACTCCAGACGATGAGTCTTTCTGATTCCAAGCCCAGTGCTCTGAGCACTGTGCCACCTAGCTACCCCTGTGCCCGGGTTACACCAGGCTATACATTATCCTCTCTAAGTTTCTGTTTTTAGATCACAAAGGAGATTCACACTGAGCTGTTAACAGTTAGTAAGACCTATGTGTGAACAAATTGTTTCAGTTGTTTTCCTCCTTGCTGGAAAGCCCTTCTTCACCCCCAGTTTATTTGTAGTATCAGCTCACATTTACATAGTATCTTGTTCACATCGATTTTAGCAAAGCATTTAGCAAAGTATCCAATGTTGTTCTTATGGAAAAAAAAGATGGAGAGATATGAACTAGATAGTGATACAATTAGATGTATTTAGAAATCTTGGAATGTCTAGACTCAAAGAGTAGTCGTTGATGGTTCAATGTCAGCTTGGCAGGTATCCAGTGGCATGGCCCAAGGATCTATGTGGTGTGATCGTTTTTTATCAATGACTTGGGTAGAGGCATTTTGGTTTGCTCATCACATCTGCAGATGCCACAAAGCTGGACGGGGTGGAGAGGGAGAGTCAACACACTGGAGGACTAGGTCAAGGTCAGGAGCTATTTATCACATGAACTTCAGTTAGGGTAAATGTCAAGTTTTACACTTGGGTTCAGTAAACTGACCTCTCTGGGGACGGCATAGTTAAATGATGATTGGCTTGGGAAAAGATCTGGTGGTCTGAGTGGACTGCAGACTTGATAGAAATCAGCATTGTGTGATGTGGCAACCCAAAAAGCTCATGTGACTTCAGCCTACACTGCAAGAGGCCAAACTTACAGGAGGCGATGGTTCCTCTCTACTCTTGCCTGCTTCATCCACTGTGGTAGTATCATGTTCACTTCTGGTACCCCAGTTTAAAAAGGACCTGACTAAGTTAGAGGACCTCCAGAAGAGGCAGCCAGGATGGCAGAAGGCCTTAAGTCTGGGTCATACCTATAAAAAAAAGAGATTGAAAGGACTTGGGCCTTTTACTCTGGAAAAAAAGAAGACTAGGAAAATTATAGCTCTTTTCAAGTGTTTGAAAGGCAGCTGTCACACCAGGGAGATTACGTTTATTCTATTTGGCCCCAAAAAGCAGAACCAGGAGCAAGCTTTGGCTATTGCAAAGCAGTAAATTCAAGCTTGATGTCAGGAAGTACTCAACAAGAGCTGTTTAAAGGTGGGAGGAGCTGCCTTGAGAGGAGATAGTGGTCTCTAGAAGATGGGCACGGTGGAGAATATGCTAGGCCTAGAGTCAGAAGCCTGGAGTTCAAATGTGCCTCAGATACTTCTTAGCTTAGGTGTCAAGTAACCGAACCTCTGACTGCCTCAGTTTTCTCAACTGAGAAATAGGGATAACAATTGCACCAACTTCCCAGGGTTGTTGTGAGGACAAAATAATATTGATAAAGCACTTTGCAAATCTCAAAACATGATATAAATGCTGGCTCTAGTATCCTCCTTCTGGCAGGTCTGGGCAGGCAGGGCGCAAGGATGACCTCATGGCAGTATAACATCGTGTGGTTCCTTTCAACTCTCAAATCCTGGGATTCAGTGAAAGCATCCTCTCATATTAGACCATGAGGCAGATTGTAGTATCAGTGTTCTTCCTTTTTCCTAATATGAACACTGGATCAGAATCGAAGTAATGCTCATTTGAGTTCTGACTGCTATTACTAGTTGGACCACCTTGGACACGTCACTCAGTTTCTTTTAGAGAATCAACTTTGGACAGTGGAAAGAGGGCTGGCTTTGGAGTTGGATGACTTGAATTCAGATCTCTCCTTTGCCACTCCTTAGCTGTGTGACCTTGGACAAGCCACCTAATTCCTTTGACTTTGACTTTCTTCATCTTTGAAATTAAGGGGCTGGGATCAGATGATATCTGAGCTCCTCTATGGCGTTAAGTGTATCATCTCGGAGCTTCTATTTCCTCCCCCAGAAAATGAGGACAAGAAATTCTGGCACCGTTCATCTTCCAGGATTGTAAGGATGGCTGAGAAGACAGGTTAGAGCATTCTGTAAACTGAAAAGCGTTATGCAAAGGACAGCCTCGTTAGTATTTTTATTGTCGTTTCTGCACTCCCAATACTCAGACCTCTAGACAGGGAGTAGAGCTGCAGATTGGATCTCACAGGTATCCGTGCTGGTGGGGGCTAGCAATAGCTGTTTTCCACTCAAATATTACATCCACCAATCCCTAATGGGGCGACAAAAGGAAAGATGGTTTTTCTTTGTTCTAGGGAAAGTCATATTTTTTTTCTCAGGTAGGTAGTAATGATTTTCCCCTGTTATGAATTGTGTTAATAACATTCTTAAATTCCACAGGGTAATCTCCCCCCAGCATAAACAGCAGAGCCATGCTATAGATTTCCATTCCATTGCAAGATGCCAATCGGAGGCTCTACACATATAAACTCTTCCCCCTTAAAGAAATGCTTGTTTTCTAGCCTGCCTCTCTCTGCGCTGTGTCTCCTCTGCAGCAGACATTTGAAGATAATGAATGAAGTCATGGCATGGGATGACTCACAGTCACTTAGGCACCTAATTTTTCAAGAACAATTGATTTTCAAAGACCAAACTCCAAACTTTCAAAGGTTGCTCGCCTCTGCCTGTACCCTTTTAGTGGCCCAATTATTTATGGATGACAAATTACCCAGGCTCAGAATGTCTCTTCGTGGGCTGAAACCCCTAGGGTGGCCCATGCCACTCCCTGCAGGTCAGGCAACAACAAAATTGCCCAGTTGCTTTTCCCAGAGCCCAAGGACCAGCCCCAAGTTCTGAAGAGAGCCTCCATGATTAAGCTCCACGCTTATTGTGATTATAACAGAAAACAGAACATTAGATTCATCTCCAGCAGCAGGAGAAAGCAATTTCACTGCAGCCGTCCTATTGACTCAGAAGCCTTCAGGTCACAAGCCCCATAATGGTATTGTATCCTCATAGGCAATATATCAAATATGATCTTTCGAACTTTGCCTATGACTTTTAATCACCATATATATTGCTGGGTGGGAAGCCTCATCTCAGCTTCTGCCTATGACATATTGCCATTAATGTACTCCTTCTTAAAGGCTGCCTAGTGACCAGACCTGCCTTTGCTTTAATTTGGCCCTCTGTTTGGGTCGAGAGAATTGGAGGCTGTTGAGTTTTTTGACTTGTGTTTTTCATGTGCTAAAGGGAGAGAGATCTGGCCCAGAATTACTGAGGACTTCTTTATTTGGTTTAACCCAAAGCCAGAAATTTCAGTTCTTAGCAAACTTGCCTCTTTGGCTAGATTTGTTTTTGTCGGCAGTTTGGATTTCTGGCAAAGAGGAATATTCAATCATTCAACAAATATTTATTGAGTGCGTTATTGTGCATGCAATGCTGTGGTTCAAATACTTTAATGCCAGAGCTTGGTATTTTCTGGTTTTTATTCCTCTCTTTGTTTAGTGGTTATTGGCCACTGAAGGAAACAAATTATCAGGCATTTTTTCAGCATTGCATCCTAAAAGCCCCTTTCAATTGTACAGTCAGCTCTCAATTATCTAGCCTAATGGAAAGAAGCAGCGACATGGATCGTCGAAAAGAACAGATAATAACAATCCTGGATATTTGGCTTTGGAGTGTCCTCTGGCTGGCTTTGACTTGTTATGTTGCTGCTTTAAAGCCAAAGTTAGGGGGAGAGAGATTTTGACACAGTGGTACAAAGAGCGTTCTAACAATGAGAGCTGTCCAAAAATGAATGGCTTGCCTTGGAACATGAAAGTCTTAGTATCAGATTATGATAGAGCTAGGAGAGACCTTGGAGATCATTTGGCCAATCTCCCTCCTTTAACAGACTAATAAATGGAGGTCCAAAATAGAGAACTTCCTGGCACTCAAAGTATTAAAGGAGAGCCTGCTGGAGAGGAGGCTACAAAGGGTCACCATATTGGATGAACAACAAGGGTCCCACTAACCCTGAGATTCCACGATTCTCTTAATGTCAAAATAATTTTCTATTTTGGGCATATATCCATGAAAGGTACAGGGAGATGGTGTACCATAGTGCAAGGAAACCAGCCTAGAATTTGGAGCTTATTCCAGTTATCCAGAATGGATAATCCCCACACAGACAATCAAAAATAGATTGTATGTGCTTGCACTGGGAAGGGGTATCTACAAGAAAGTAACTATGCATTTAATAGCACTTTTCTCCTTATGTTACAGAAAATAGAAATAATTGATGATGAAGAAAGTGATATGATAAGTAATTCAGAAGTGGAGCAAATGAGTTCTCTCTTGGATTATAAGGTAGAAGTAATTTCGAGTTTTTTAATCTTAATTTTATTGATATCATTTGGTCTCAGTAAAAATCATTTTGAACACTGCATTTCCAGCTCTCATCCTATCCTATCTGAAACCATATAATGAGTATTTATTAAGCTCTTGTTGTTTGCAAATCATTGTGTCAGCTACTGGGGATATAAGACAAAACAAAATATGATCCCTGTCTTGAAGGAACTCATCTCCCAGTTGGGAGGGGGATGGAACCTATAGACAACTAAGCATCTTGATAACCCCAAGGCATTAATGGCACATGTTGACCCCAGGCCTGTGCTACTGTCTTCTGGGAAGTTTAGGGCCCCAAGGTATCTCATCAACTCCCTCAACCCATATTGGTACCAATTAGGGAATCAGAGGAAATAGACTTTGGTGAGACCAGAGGCTATGGACTGCTGGCATCAGAGGGAGGACCTCATGATGTCAAACTTTTTTTTTCTTTTGACTCATCATATCTGTTTGCATCAAAGTGGATCTTTTACAAATGAGGGAGCTGCAAGAGCTTCTTGCACCATATTTTTGTTTCTCTGCCTTTTGAAGTAGCAAAAAGTCTTAGATATTTTTATCTTGGAATAGAATTTGCTCTAAAGAGTAATTATTTTCTTTATATGGTAATTTACCTGTTCTATGGGACATTAAAAAAAAGTATCTTCAGAGCATTTTTAATGGCTAAGGAGACAACAGAATGAATATGAATAGAGGTGACCTTTTCTTAATGTCACTTGTCACTGAGCTGAATGGCTTGTTGTGACAGGATGCCATACATAACTTTGTTTTGATTAAATTTTGACATCAGTGATCAGTCTTTATGTCCATATGTTGGCCACATAGGTGTTCGTGCCATCCCTTGGTGAATCAGCATCCTCTGCCCATGGAGAGCTTTGCTTCCTTCCATGGCTATATCTTAATGCCCCAAAGTTCTTTCCTTTGAGTGCCTTTAGTGTTTAGAGCAGAACTGGGAAATCAGGAGATGTTCACTGAGAGGAGCATTTCATTGGAAAAGACAGCAGCTGTCATTTTCTACAAAATCTTTTCAGTTTTGCCAGTTATTTCATTGGCCAGATTCTGTTTTCCAAATGTTCCTAACACATCAGGTTTTCAAATATTGGAGAACACAAATACAGAAGGAAACTGTCTTATAAGAAATCTTTGCAAAGGAGGTCAGGGAGGACAATCTGATCATGTGCTTACTTACAGCTGTCTTTCCCACTAAGAATTATTCAAGTGAGTCCTTCTGGGGACCAAGAGTGTGTTCTAATCCTTCTTACATGTCATTCAGTGAGTCAGGAAACCTTGAGCAAGCACCTCCAGTATGCACAGCCCTGGGCACCCCACGGTGGCAGCTGACAGAGCCCCACAAGCCACCACTTGGCAGAGGTGTCAGCCCTGCATCTGTCATTAATTGACATGTGCAGTCAATTAATGACTTGGGCAAGTCTCTTCTCTCCTAGCCACCATTTCCCTGTCTGTGGAAGGGGATTGAAATGGAGACTATTGAAGGTCCCCTGTAGCTGCACAATCTCTGACTCCTGGTCAGAGGGCCACATTGTCCAGCTGTAAAGTGGTTCCCTAGCAATGCAGATGGGAGTTGGGCCCAGGGCTTATTTAGTAAGCTCACTTCCTAAGGCTCCTTTCCCTGAGGCTTCTGAGCTGCTTGAGGAAGTTCGAAGGCCTGGCCCAGGAGGTTGTATAGTCCAGTTATGCCAATTAGCTTTTGTGCCAGGCTGTAAAGGGCATTTAGTATCCTGGCCCTTTTCATTGTAGCAGGTGCTGTAGGGAACAACGAGCTGTTTCACTGTTACTTGCAGGGAGGAGGGGCTTTCGAGTCCTCCCCTCCTCCCCCATAACCCCATGAACGACTTTGTTGGAACTTGCGAACACCAGTACATGTAGAGTAGCCAGAGGATTGTAGAACTGGTATTGGCATGTTTGCCAATTCCATTCATTAGGCACCTTGCTTCCCAAGGAAGGCCACATTGAAAATCAGATTGCAGTGCCTAATCTGTATTGGACAATAATGTGGATTTTACCTTTACCCTGCTTAAAATAAATTATTACACTGTGTGTGCAAACGCGCGCGCACACTCACACACACACACACACACACACACACACACACACACGGTTATTTGGCGCCTCTAGACAAGTGTTTTTTCTTTTTTTTAGTTTAATGTTGATTTATGTAGTAGAATGTCATCTTGGGAAGGATCCACCTCCCTCTCCCCCACTCTCCACCCCCAACCTCCGCAGCGCTATGATGCAAATACGAGTCACTCTGAAATCGATTCAGCTTTTCGTCTGGTGTTAATTATAAATTACTGAGTGGTTTGGTTTTTTTCCCCCGCAAGCATCGAGTTAAATCTACATGTTATTCTTGTGATTCCAAAGAATACCTTCTTTGTATATTCTCTTGTTGCTACCCATTGATACTGAGTGTAGACATTTGGAAGCTTCCGACTGGGTCGTAGCTTTGGAAACCCATATTGTGAAAGAGTGCCAAGCCAAGACCAAGTCCTTGTGTGATGCAGGGTGGTGGGCAAAGGCCCTGAGGCCCATTTGTCTGGGTCAGAAAAACGACCTCAACTTTGGCAGCTATAAGCAGGCTCAGTGATGGAGTCAGCAAGGAAGAGAGCAAGCATTTATAAGGGCCTACTGTGTGCCAGGCACTGCTAAGCACTTGCAAAATATTATTTCCATTTGATCCTCACAACACCCCTGGGAGATAAATACTGTTTTTATCCCCATTTTACAGCTGAAAAAACCGAGGCACACCGATATTAAGAGACTTGTCCAGGATCACACAGTTAGTATCTGAAGCTGATTCTAACCTAGGTCTTCCTTCCTTAAGGACTGGCGATCTGTCCACTGTGCCATTAGCTGCCTCCCTTGCTCTGCAAGGATCCTCGAATGCTTCCTATAAGTCATCCTGTCGGATAAGAGCTTCCATCTAATTGAGTGGATTTAGCAGCAAGACAAATGAGCTCATTGTGGTGTGGGCAACTCAGTCAGTACTCTATTTTCAGTGCCTCCCATAAGCCCCTCCTTTTCCCTGGAAATTACTTGGGCTACACATAACAAATTACAGATAATCTAGAAAATGGTCAGTATATTTGCAAAGAGTGACCCATGGAAGGGCCTACATGATTATTTCAAAGCTGTTTATGTTTTCAAAACACTACATGACTCCTTGGAATTTGTCTGAAAAATAAGGGACCTGAATCTGCAAAGATAACTCTATAACCTTTGTAAGCATGAATTAATTTTTTAAAAGTGATCTCTAATGGATTGTGAGTGCGGCTAGGAAAGGACTGCGTAAGGACCAAATGGGAGATAATGATGCTTTATAGAAAAAAGTCTTCCTGGGTAGCACTTTACTAATACTGCTGCCTTGACAACTACTACTAATAAGGCTGGAGGCCTTAAACGAGGCCAGCTTGCTAGAAGCAGGACGTGGGCAATTTTATTACCAAGCTTGTAGTAAACCTGCTTGTCCATACAAAATGCCTCTTGATAAGGAACTACGTTTGTGCAGATGATTTATTTCCGATCAAGCTGTCTGCAAAGACAAATCCCAGAGGCAGTGTGGTGAATGGTGTCACCTACACGTTTTGTGCACTGGATGTGATGTTTTCTTGGCCACCTTAGTCCAGACAGCCAAAATGCCAAGAAGCTCTCATTGTTACCATGTTTTTATGTAACTTTTAATCCACATTATTTTAAAAATTGTCTTCTTTACTTTTTCAATTGCATGTAAAAACAATAAACAAACCTTTTTAAAAATTTTGAGTTCCAAACACTCTCCTTCCCTCCCTCTCCTCTTTTTTCCTCCAAAAGGCAAGCAATATGACATAGATCATTCATGTGCAGTCATGCAAACACATTAGTCATATCATGAAAGAAAACACAGACCAAAAAATAAGAAAAATTTAAAAAATTAAAACGTATGCTTTTAGCTGCACTCACACTCCATCAGTTCTTTCTCTGGAGGTGGACAGCAGTTTTCATCATAAGTCTTTTGGAATTATCTTGGATCATTGTACTGCTGAGAATAGCTAAGTTATTCAGTCAATCCCCCTTACAATATTGCTGCTAATGTGTACAACGTTCTCCTGGTTCTGCTCATTTCACTTTGCATCAGATTATATAAATCTTAACATATTTTCTGAGAGCATCCTGCTCATTATTTCTTATAGCACAATATTATTCCATCACGATCATAAAACACAACTTACTCAGCCATTCCCCAGTTGATGGACATCCCCTCAGTTTCTAATTCCTTGCCACCACAAAAAAATAGCTGCTATAAATATTTTTTTTGTAAAAAGCTGATTTTTTTCCCTTTGGGATGGACCTAGTAGTGATATTGCTGGGTCAAAAGGCATGTACAGTTTTATAACCCTTTGGACTTAATTCCAAATTGTTCTGTAAGTATTTTTGTACATATAGGTCCTTTTCCTTTTTGTATCTCTTTGGGACAGACTTAGTCATGGTATTGCTGGGTCAAAGGGTATGCACAGTCTTTTGGGAACAATTCCAAATTGCTCTCCATAGTGGTTAGATCAGTTCACAACTCCACCAGCAGTGCATTTGTGTCCCAGTTTTTCACATCCCCTACATTTGTCATTTTCCTTTTCTGTCATATTAGCTAATCTCTTAGGTATAAGGTGATACCTCTGAATTGTTTTAATTTGCATTTCTCTTATCAGTGATGATTTAGAGCTTTTTTTTTTGTTTCATTTCACTATAGATAGCTTTGATTTCTCCTTCTGAAAACTGCCTCTTCATATCTTTTGACCATTTCTCAATTAGGGAATGACACGTATTCTTATAAATTTGACTCAGTTCTCTATATACTTAAGAAATGAAGCTTTTATTAGAAAAACTTGCTCTAAAATTGTTTTCCCAGTTTTCTGCTTTCCTTCTAATCTTGGCTTCACTGGTTTTGTTTGTGCAAAAACTTTTTAATTTAATGTAATCTAAATAATCCATTTTATCTCTCATAATGTTCTCTATCTCTTGTTTGATCAGAAATTCTTCTTTTATTCATAAATCTGACTGGTAAAATATTCGTGCTCCTCTAATTTGCTTATATCACCCTTTATGTCTAAATCATGTACCCATTTTGACTGTATCTTGGTGTACAGTGTGAGATTTTGGTCTATACCTAGCTTCTGTCCAACTGTGTTTCAATTTTCTCAGGAATTTTTGTCACTAGTTTTCAACTAGTTTTTTAGTTGATTTTCTAGGATTCTCAAAACATCATCTACAAAGAGTGATAGTTTTGTTTCCTCATCACCTGTTCCAATTCCTTCAATTTCTTTTTCTCTTATTGCTATAGCTAGTGTTTCTATTCAATAATAGTGGTGATAATGGGCATCCCTGCTTCACCTCTGATCTTTTTGGTAAGTCTTCTGGCTTCTCCCCACTAGATATAACGCTTGCTATTGGTTTTAGATAGATTCCACTTATCAGTTTAAGGAAAGTTCTATTTATTCCTGTGCTTTCAAGTGTTTTTAATAGGAATGAGTGCTGTCTTTAATCAAAAGCTTTTTTTACATCTGTTGAGATAATATGGTTTTTGTTGTTTTACTTATTGATGTAGTTATACTGATAGACTTCCTAATATTAAACCAGCCCTCTATTCCTAGTAAAAATCCTATCTGGTCATAGTGCATGACCTGCAGGATATTTTGCTATAATCTCCTTGCTACTAATTTATTTAAATTTTTTGCATCAATATTCATTGAGGAAATTGTTCTATAGTTTTCTTCCTCTGTTTTTGCTTTTCCTGGTCTAGGTATCAGCACCATATTTGTGTTTTAAAAGGAATAGTGGTAGGACTCTTTCTTTGCCTATTTTTCAAATAGTTTATATAGTATTAGAATTAATTATATAGTATTAGAATTAATTGTTCTTCAAATGTTGCATGAATCTATGAAGTCCTGGGGATTTTTTCTTGGGGAGCTCATTGATAGCTTGTTCAATTTATTTTTTCTAAAATAATTCTTTAAATATTGTATTTCCTCTTTGCTAATCTGGGCAATTTATATTTTTATAAACATTCATCAATTTCACTTAGCTTGTTAGATTTATTGGCATATACTTGGGCAAAATAGCTGCCAATAATTGCTTTAATTTCCTCTTCATTGCTGGTGAATTCACCCTTTTCATTTTTCATATTGTTAATTAGGTTTTCTTCTTTCTTTTTTTTAAAATCAAATTAATGTTTTATCTATTTCATGGATTTTTTCACAAAACTAATTCCTAGTTTTATTTATTAGTTCAATGGTTTTCTTACTTTGAATTTTATTAATCTCTCCTTTGAGTTTTCAGGATTTCCATTTTGGTGTTTAATTGGGCATTTTTAATTTGTTCTTTTTCTAGTTGTTTTAGTTGCATGCCCAATTCATTGATGTGCTCTTTATTTTATTGATGTAAGTGTTTAGAGATATAAATTTTCCCCTAAGTACTGCTTTGGCTGTACCCCATAAATTTTGGTATGTTGTCTCATTGTTGTCAATCTCTTTAATGAAATTGTTTCTTTGATTTGTTCTTTGACTCATTCATTATTTAGGATTAGATTATTTAGTTTCTAACTAGTTTTTAATATGTTTCCATGGCTCTTTATTGAGTATAATTTTATTGCATTATGCTCTGAAAAGTTTGCATTTAATATTTTGGATTTTCTACATCAGATTGTGATGCATGATACAGGGCCAGTTTTTGTGTAAGTGTCATATACTGCTGAGAAAAAGGTATATTCCTTTTCTGTTCCCATTCAGTTTTCTCCAGGGTTCTGTCACTAACCCTTATAAAATTCTATTCATCTCCTTAATTTCTTTCTTGTTTATTTTATGGTTAGAATTATCTAGTTCTAAGAAGGGAAAGTTGAAGTCCCTGACTAATACAGTTCCAATGTTTTATTTCTTCCTGTAACTCATTTAACTTTTCCTTTAAGAATTTGAATACTATACCATTTGATGTATATATGTTTAATATTACTGTTACTTCACTGACTACCTTTTAGCAAAAGTACCCTTTAGCAAACTGTAGTTTCCCTGCTGATCTCTTTTAATTAGATGTATTTTTACTTTTGCTTTGTCTGAGATCATGATGTTACCTCTACTTTTTTTTTTACTTCAACTGAAGTATAATAGATTCTGCTCCAGGCTTTTACCTTTACTCTAGGTATGTCTCTCTACTTCAAGTATATTTCTTGTAAACAACATATTGTCAGGTTCTGGTTTTTAAATCCACTCTGCTATCTGCTTCTGTTTTATGGATGAGTTCATCCCATTCCCATTCAGTTATGATTTCTGTGTATTTCCCTCCATCCCATTTTTTTCCCCACTTTTTATCCTTCTCTTGGTCTCCTTTCACCCTCTCCCTCCTCAGAAGTCTGTTTTGTTTCTGACCACTGCCTTCCCCCATCCACCTTTCCCTTTATCATTCTTCCTGTCTCTTATTCCCTTCCTCTTCTGTTTTCCTGTAGGGCAACATGGATTTCTGTACCTGAGTGTGTACAGTATTCCTTCTTTGAGCCAATTCCAATGAGAGTAAGGTTTAAGGGTTGTCCCCTCCTCCATCTTCCCCTGCACTATAAAAGCTTTTCCCCTTATACCTCTTTTTTGTGAGATAATTGACCCCGAGTCTACCTTACCCTCCCCACTTCTGCCAATGCATCTTTCTTTCTCATCCCTTAATTTTTTTTTAAATCATCACATCATAGTCAAGTCATTCCTGTGCCCCTTGTCTATGTCTTCTAACTGCCTTATCAATGACAAAGTTCTTAGGAGTTACAAGTATTATCTTCTTATGTAGGAATATAAGCAATGAAAATTTATCGAATCCCTTATGATTTCTCTCTCATGTTTACTTTCATATTCTTCTCTTGAGTCTTGTATTTGAAAGTCAAATTTTCTTTTCAGTTCCGGTCTTTTCATCAGTAATGCTTGAAAGTTCTCTATGTCATTAAATATCCATTTTTACCCTGAAGAATTAGACTCAGTTTTTCTGGGCATGTTATTCTTAGTTGTAATCTTAGTTCTCGTATTCTCTGGAATATCTCATTCCAAACCCTTTGATCTTTTAATGTAGAAACTGCTAAATCTTGTGTTATCCTGACTGTTGCTCCACAATATTTGAATTGTTTCTTTCTTGCTACTTGCAATATTTTTTCCTTGAACTGTGAGCTCTAAAATTTGGCTATAATATCTCTGGGAGTTTTCATTTTGGGATCTCTTTCAGGAGGTGATTAGCAGGTGATTCTTTCCATTTTTATTTTACCTACTGGGGCAGTTTTCCTTGATAATTTCTTGAAATATCATGCCTAGGCTCTTTTTTTGATCATAACTTTTAGATGGTTCAGTAATTCTTAAATTATCTCTCCTCAGTTTGTTTTCTAGGTCAGTTGTTTTTTCCAATGAGAGTTTTCTTCTGTTGTTTCATTCTTTTGATTGTGTTTTATTATTTCTTCATGGCTCATGGAATCATCAGCTTCCACTTGTCCAGTTCTAATTTTTATGGAATCTTTTTCTTCAGTGAGATTTTATACATCCTTTTCCACTTGTCCAGTTCTGCTTTTTAAGGAGTCCTTCTCTTCAGTAGATTTTTGTGCCTCCTTTATCAACCTGTTGACTCTGTTTTCATATTGACTTATATCACTCATTTCTTTTCTCAGTTTTTCCTCTACCTCTCTTATTTGATTTTTTAAATCCTTTTTGAGCTCTTCCAGGAATTCCTTTGGGTCCTGTCACCAATTCACATTTTTCTTTAAAGCTTTGCATGAAGCTGTTTTGACTTTGTTGTATTCTTCCGCGTTAGTGTCTTGATCTTCCTTGTCACCATAGTAACTTTCTATGGTCAGGTTCCTTTTTGTTGTTCGTTTTTTACTTCTGTAAAATGTTGCTCATTTTTTACCCTTGACTTTTAACTTTATATTAAATTTTGGCTCTGCTCACAGGGTAGAGGGGGTACTGTCTCAAGCTTCAGGTTTTTCAGAGCTAGTTCTGGGGATCTGTAAGTTTTCAGTTCTTCCAAGATGGTATCATCTAAGGAGAGATGTTATCACTGCTCTCCTTGCCTATGTTCTGGTATGTGATAGACTACTAGCATTTTTCTTTGCCCTGGAATTGTGACCAGGGTCCCTGTGCCCCTGTTGCTCCAAGTGCTTTTGTTCATTATGACCCTGTTCCTGCTCTCCTGCATTCACAAGCTTCAGTGCTCCTTTCTATCTTGGATCTAAAACTAGAACTCCTGCTCCCCCATGAGCAACCACAAACACTTTTCTCCACCCTGGAACTATAACCAGAGTCCCTGCTGTCCTGTGACCATAAGTGCTAGTGAGCTAGTGTTTCTCCTTACCCTGGGGCTGAGATCCAAAACAGTATATGAGCAATGCAAGAGTTATGTACCCAATGCCAGTAAAGGGTCCCCTGTAATCTCCTTTTGACAGGTTGTCCAACCCCTTTACTGCCAGTGCAGCTGCCCCCAAGGCCCACTGCTGGTTTTCCAATGCACAGACTACACTGTGCCCCAGATCTAACCACCACCATGGTTAGCAGAGCTTTTCTGCCAACCTCTTAGTTGTCTTGCCCTGGAAATGTGCTTCACCCTAACCTTTTGTTGATTTTTGCCACTCCAGATTTTGATTTGAGGTATTATTTTAAAGTTGTTTAGATGCGATTTGGGGAGAGTTCACCTGGGTCTTTACCTTTACTCTGCCATCTTGGCTCTGCCTCTCAGTGAATGCTGTTAGAAGCCCTTGCTAGTCTCTATACTGGTTGAGACCACCACAGTAGGCTTCTATCTCCATCAAATTGACCATATTTCTCTCTCATCTGGCATGTCATGATATGCAAGTAAAAGCCCGGAGTTAGAGTCAGAAGTTTGGAGTTTGAAATCAGGTACTGTTTACTTTTCTAGCTCTATGACCTGGGGCAAGTTACTTTGATTCCCTGGTCTCAGTTTCCTCCTCTATACAATGAGAGAGCTTAGAGATGATTTCTAAGGGCCCTTCTCGTTCTCATTTTCTCTAATTGGTGGTCAGAGTTCCCTAAGCCAAGTGTGTATCCCTGATGCACTTTACCCGGAGAGTAATAAACACCAACTTCTGTTTTTAATTCATTTTTCTCCAAAACACTTTCATGTCCATTATTTAATTTGATGTCTCAACAACTGTGTGGAATCAAAAGTTGGAAATGGCCTTGAGATGCCATCTAGATCAACATCAAATATTTCTTTTTGTCTTTGTATTCTCAATGCCTGGTATATAGGAAAGGTTCAATCAAAAAATGTTTGTTGAATTAAGAAGCTTGGCCAAGGCCACACAGATCAGAAGTGGTTGAACCAGGATTAGAACCAGGGTCCTCTGCTCCACCAGGGCAGGTGTGGTGCCTGTTATACAAATGAGGAAGGTGGAGGCTCCAAGGAAGTGACTTGCTCACGATCACACAGGCCAGGTTTAGAATGGAAGCATCCTGACTCCCAGTGAGATCCTTGGCCACCTTCTACCCCACTGATATGAGTGTTTAGGAGAATTTGGGACCCAGTTTGTTTTCTGAGAAGATCCAGGCATCAAGATTATGTCCAGGCCCCCGAAGCAGACCTCACAATCTCCTTTGTGCTTTCCAGGCCACCTTTGGAGAGGCTGTCGTATCTAGCTATTCCCAGCACCCCATTTTATCAATGAGGCCTCCTAGCTCTCAGTTAATGGGGGTCTGTCTGTTGTTAATCCTAGTCTAAGGGCTGATTAGGCTTTGGAAAATTCTCCAGGAAAGGAATTGCTTTGTGTTTTGTTGAGGTTTTTTTCCTCCTCCCTTACCTTGTGGAAGGATTTTTGACCTTGCAAACTCAGACTTGATCATCTTTACCCTGAGGGCTATTTTCTATGGCAATTCTATTAACAGCCAACCTTTGAGCACTGGAATAATTCAGCAAC
This sequence comes from Bettongia penicillata ogilbyi, assembly GCA_023548195.1. Lineage (NCBI taxonomy): Eukaryota > Metazoa > Chordata > Mammalia > Diprotodontia > Potoroidae > Bettongia > Bettongia penicillata. The sequence continues at coordinate 769,460 of JAJHZJ010000098.1, forward strand.
CTTCATTATATTCTCCCCTGTTAGAACTAGACTTTCTCCCTTGTCCCTTTGCTTTGATAGATTTTAGAATTTCCACCTTTCACATATGCTAATGTTGTGGGGGCTGATTCTCTCTTGGCCTGCAGAATGAAGAAGTCAGATTCATGGAAAATGAGCTGGAGATTCAGAAACAAAAGTACTTTAAACTGCAGGCATTTGTGAGAAGCTTGATCCTAGCCATGAAAGCAGATGATAAAGAACAACAGCAGGTAAGTCAGAGAGGAGACTGAGAGGCTGCTGTGCATCGTGATGACAAGTGCAACACACTATGACTTTTCTGTATATTTGGTCACGTCTCTTCTTCATTCTGGTTTTGCACTAAAGGAAAGACTCTTATCCTGTGATTTTCCTTCTTCCTCTCCCTCCCACCCATCCCAGGAATATAATTTTCTTCATTCCATCATCATGCTTTGAGCACAATCTGTTAGTGGAAAAACAAGATGGCATTCGAGCACATTTGATCAATTAGTATCCTTGCCTTTGGGAAAGAATCATGGGACATCCTTAAAAGCAAAGCATCCTGGGGCCAAGGGTAACCCACCCAGATTAATCTGAGAGGGGAGAAGTTAGTCTTGGGTAGGGCACTTGCCAGGATGCAGTTCATGAGAGTATTGGCCAATTCAGAAGCTATGGAGGAGGAGGGTTCCAGGCCTGGGCCTCACTTACCTATAGGTCTAGTCTAGAGTTCATGGAAGTGTATGCCTTCTGCTCGGTAAAACTCCTCACAAGAGAAACAGCAAAGGATTTTGGGAAATGCCTGGTGACCATCATCATCATCATCTTTTTTCATTGCAATAGAATGTTCAACTCTTCCCTTTAAAAGGTCAAGTGTTATGTCTTGGAATAGGGAGAGAAACATACAATTATTTTTTTAAACATAAAACAATATAAGTGTCTGAGATGAGTTTTAAGTCTAGGTCTGCCCAACCATAGGCATAGTCCTCTACCTATACCAAACTGCCTCCTTTTTGGTTTTTTAGAGCAAAGTAACTTTCCATTACATTCTGATGTTTAGCCATTCTCCAAATCAATGGCCACCACTGTCTTTTTCCTATTTTGACTGTCAGAATGAAGACCTTTCCCCTCTTTTATTTTTTTCTAGTAATTTCTTAATCTTGCTAGGATGAATTTTCCTCAAATTCATTTCCACTGAAACAAAGCTAAATGTTGCCATGTGCATATCACTAATCTGGGACAGAACATAGAACATACATTAGTGGCTCAAGGGGCAGAGAAGAAGCATTTCTCAGGGAATGTCCTCCAAAAGAGCTCAGCCCATTTGGATCTTTGCCCTAAGGCAGGGCCACACTTAGGTCCATCCCAAAGCAGTAGAGGAGAGCATGATCATAGCCCTAGAGTGAAAAATATCCCTTCGATGCCACCTAGTCCAACCCCTTCATTTTACAGATGAGGAGATTGAGACCCAGAAAAAAAAGTGCTTTGCTTATTGTGGGGCAGATTGAGACTTTGACCTCAATAGCTACAGGTTCTGTAGCTGTTGAACTCTAGCGATCCAAGCCTCTCTTCAGTTCTTTATATATTCTAGAGGAAACCTCAGCTCTGAAGCCCAAGGCCAAAGACTTAACTCATTCATGAGACTCAAGCCAGTCTTCATCCCCTTCTCCAGTTGCTCACAGCCTCAGTTCACTCAGCTGTTCATTACCACTACCAACATGGTTCAAGTGCATTGCTCTCAACTGAATGTATGTAGTGTGGGATTCTGCAATCCCTTCATTCTCAGAAATCTAAAGTATAGGCTCAGAGGGCTAATTGCGGTACTTTAGAGTGTGGGCCCAGAGGTATTATGCATTTTGAATAATTATAAAGAACAAAATTTGACCCAGTCCTAAGACTGGCCTCTGGAATGTGGTCTTGGACTCTAAGACTGTAGTACTATGATTCAATTATGCGGTCAATTTGGAATTACCAGTGGCATTTGAAATCCATGAACAACCCACAAATTCCTTTTTAGTTTAAAAAGGAAAAAAAAAGGAAGCTAGTAGAAATGCTTGTGTGGCCCAGATTTTGTGCTTCAATGACTACATAGACCTCAGACACTAGCTCTGGGATTCTGGGCAAGTCACCTGACTTCTCAGGGTTTTCATTTCCTCCTATGTAAAATGGACATAGTGATAATACCCAGCTCTTGGACTTGGAGGATCCAGACTGTAGAAGGTGTTTTGGAAGCAGTGTGAACAAGCTGTCATTATTATTACCAACAGTAACAGAATGAACTCAAATGAGCCTGGCTTTCTCCCTTTTTTTTGCTTCTCTGGTAGGGGAGCTAGAGGTGTAGAAACATAGTGATGATAGATACACCACTATGATAGTGGATACCAACGTAATGAACAATGGCCTGTTTTGGTGGCCAGTGCCTGGTCTTGAATTCTCCCAGCGTGGTCTGCCGTGGTCTTCAGGTGGCTGAAGGGCTAATGTCTTGTCTTGTTAGCGTTTCGATTGTTACATGACTATAGTTCTGTTCCTGGAAGGAATGAATAAATTGGACATTTAATAATCTTGAAATCGGCTATAATCTTGTTAGTGTGTCACTGAAGGCAGTGTCACTTGCCTATGAATCCTGCTGGCTTATTTGCTTGTCTTTGCTGTGACAACAAGAAAAAGGAAGGGTAGGTGAGCTATAAATTTTTTTTGCCCCAGCAGTGTGTTCAGAGACTGAAAAAGTTGGAGAACCATTGGGGTAGGGGAAATTGCAGGTACCATAGGTTTTTAATCCTCAGGGATGACTGAGCACCATGACATTGCCCCAGACTGTTGAAGACATTGTCAGCCACAGCCACCGTACTGGTGGTTTTTACTTAGCCAGTTCTCTTCATTGCAATGGATAGTTCAGTTGCTGGTATGGAAGGGAAGAATATTTTGAAATGATTTTGATATAAAACTAAAAGACATCACTAGAATCTATCCAAAAGAAAAGATGAAAATGGTTACTAAAGAGAGATGATAAAACCCCTTTCTGTCTTCTTGGTAAAGAGGTCAAAGACTATGACTGCTAAATGTTGCATACTCTCTCAGACAAGATCAGCTGTGTTACCTGCTTTTTCTTAGTTCACAGGTTGGGGTGTGGGGTGGCATGAGGGAATGGATAGCAGGAATCTGTAACCTATGAAAAACAGAAGACATGAAGGAAACTTACATATCATGTGTGTGTGTGAGAGAGAGAGAGAGAGAGAGACAGACAGGGGGTGGGACAGAGAGAGAGAGAGAGAGAGAGAGAGAGAGAGAGAGAGAGAGAGGAGAGGGAGAGAGAATAGATAGAGATATAGAGAGAAGAGAGAGGAGAGAGAGAAGAGAAAGAGACAGAGAAGAGAGAGAGAAAAGAAAGAGAAGATGGAGAAGAGACAAACAGAGAAGACCAAGAAGAGAGAGATAGAGGGAGAAGAGAGAGTGTGAAAGAGAAAGAGGAGAGGGAGTGAAAGAGAGAGAGGAGAGAGAGAGACAGAGACAGAGAGAAGAGAGGGAGAGAGAGGGAGAGAGAGAGAGAGAAGAGAGGGAGAGAGAGAGGGAGAGAGAGAGGGAGAGAGAGGGAAGGAAAGAGGGAGAGAGAGGAGAGAGGAGAGAAAGAGAAAGGGAGAGAGAGGGAGAGAGTAGAGAAGGAGAGAGAGACAGACAAGAGACAGAAGAGAGAGAGAGGAAGAGAGAAGAGAGAGACAGAGAAGAGAGTGACAGATAAGAGAGAGAGGAGAGAGAGAAGAGAGTGAGAGGAGAGAGAAGAGTCAGAGAAGAGCTAGAGAAGAGAGAGAGACAAGAGAGGGAGAGAAAGAGAAAAGAAAGAGGAGAGAGAGATAGGAGAGAGAGACGAGAGAGAGGAAAGAGGGGAGAGATAGAGAAGAGAGAGAGAGACAGATAGAGAGAGAAGAGGGAAGAGAGAGATAAGAAAAAGAGGACAGAGAGAGAAGGGGGAGATAGAGAGGAGAGGGAGAGACAGAGAAGAGAGAGAGACAAAGAGAGATAGGGGAGAGAGAGACAGAGAATAGAGAAAGGAGAGAGAGAAGAGAGGGAGAGAAAGAGAGAGAAGAGATAGAGAAGAGAGGGAGAGACAGCGAAGAGAGAGACAGAGAAGAGAGAGAACAGAAGGAGAGAGAGGAGAGAGCGCTAGAAAGAGGGGAGAGAGAGAGAGAGAGAGAGAGAGAGAGAGAGAGAGAAGGAGAGAGGGAGAGACAGAGAAGAGAGAGAGAGAGCTTAGCCAGTGATCTTTCTCTCCTGGACTTTGATTCCCCCACCTTTACAGTAAGGGTAAAGAGCAGTTACTGTCCCAAAGTTTGCCTCCCCCACCTCCATCCCCCTCCACCCCCACACTGGCCTCCATTAACTCTGTAGATGCTGATATTGTACTAGCCCGGTTAGAGTCCGCTTGTCTGCTCCCAAGGCCTGTAGAAGTTGAAGGGCAACCAGTACTCAATAAAATCAACTTTTTCCTTTCTTTGCTGTGCAACACAAGCCATCAAAGTTACCCAAAGGTTTGTTCAGGGTGTTCATATTAAACGCCAAGGTCATAGTGAGACCTTGACAGTCACTACTTCTTAGTTAACTTTATGCCTCAGCACTCAATTTTATTTCTTTTCTATATACATACACATACCCATACATAAATAAATATAAATAGACATGTTGCCTCTGAGACCCAAGTCTTCATACTTCACAAGACACCGATATTAGTCAGCCGTGGGTAGTTCAGTGTTGAACAAATTCATAATCCTCTTCCCAGACTTGAAATTATCACTCCTAGATTTGATAATGCAGTTGCCTCACGTCCTTTTGGCCCCTGCTATATCTCCTGAAAATCTTGACAAAAGGTCTCGTTAGTGTCTGTTGCAGTGGTTTGCCTTCCTTAATGAGGATGCTTGGCAATTACAAATTGAACTAAGTCCAATCGTTTATTTTGCACAGATTCTGTCTAGCCAGTGCCAGTAATGACTTCCTTGTATCTGACCTTGGTTAGAGGTTAACCAACATGCCGGAGATGAAAGCCTCTGCATCCCATTACTGGGATACAGCATCTGAGAAGCCACGTAGCACTTTGGGGATGACCTTTCTGTATCAATATTCTCCATTTCAGCCAGAAGTTCAGACTTTTAAACTGAGCAAAAGAAATGGCAGCCCTGCTTCAGTAATGAAAGCCTCGTTTCCACATAGGTCTTAAAGTACCTCAGCTGTCCCTCTGTTACACAGCATGTCCAAGGAGTGTGTTTCTAGTCTTTGGTATGGTAGATTAAATTGTACTTTACCTTTTAAAAGAAGGAAATGCATCCTGCATTATTTCATCAGAAGATCTTGTGTCTTCACACATGTCCTTTATTTCGTTTGTTCACATTCCTTAGTCTGTACCCAAGACCCCAACTAAGGACTGGAAATTGCTTCAATCTACTACACTGTTTTCAGTTGAGGGAGTGGCCAAATGGCCTCTCAGTTTCTAAGCCTTAATGGCAAGATGGCCTCGCAGAAGCCAGCCAGATAAAGACCATTTCTTTGGAGTGGGCAGACACCAGTTCTGTACATCCTGCCAAAGCAATTGGCCAATGGCAGAGGTGAGTCCCTGGTGGTCTGCTCAGGCAGCTCATTTGCCACACGTCGGTACAGATGGCTCATTTAGCCATCTGGATTTGCCAATATGGTTATATCCCGGGAGGTTGCTCAGTCACCTGTGGATTGGGCCGTGACTCAAGGAGAGGTCTGGGACTCTTTAGTCTGTCCCAATCCATTTTGCTAAGGGCACTTGTTCCCATACCAACATGCAAAAGAGCTCGCAATGAAATGGAAATTTTCTCAGTGATGGAGAGCGTAACTGGTACTGGCAGACTTTAATAAGAGCCACAATTTTCTGACTCTTTAATGGTGATTATCAGACCCTGCTGCACTAGTCGTGATGAACTGGAGATGCCTAAAGCTCTCCAAAGTACTTGTTTGAGAATGGTTACTCATCTCCCCTCCTGATTTCCCCTTTGTCCAGAGTACCTCTCCTGCGTAATCTGTGCTCCTCCGTGTCTCCTGCTTTATAATTATTAAATTGTTGATGAAAATTTCCCTTCCAGGTAAGGAATTTGTTACATTGTCACCAAAGAACCATGCAGACAGATGATTCTTTCTCTAAATCCCTAGGAATAAATCAAAATGAGACACTTGCAAATTTTAACATAAACCTAGGAGAAACTGTCTATATACTAATCCAAAAAAATTGATTTTTTTTTTGTTACCCAGGCCCTGCTGTCAGATTTACCTCCTGAATTAGAAGAGCTGGATTTCCATCATGCCTCGCCAGAGCCTGATGATACCTCATTCAGTTTGTCTTCTTTATCAGAGAAAAATGCCTCCGACAGTTTGTGATTCGGGGAGGGAGGGGGAGAATGGGAGGGCAACCTATGCTGCAGCCTTTGGGCTGCCTAACAGGTGTGCATTTCAAGATAACTGCATTTTGTTGCCTGATACCCTTAAGTTGGAAAAACAAATTGAGGGAAGCAGAAAGATTCTGTGAAGGATGGACATGATAGAATGGCTACAATTTAGAGTGAAAAGAAATATGGGATTTCAAAGCTTAGTGTTTGGGGTTTGGGGGGTTTTGTAAACTGAGGAAGCTCTATGGGAAAAGCTTTATTTAATTTTTAGCAGTACAGCCATGAAATACTTAAATGTCTAATTTTGGAGAGATTCTGTTTTTCTTTTGTTTTGTAGAAGAGTCTTATTTTGAACAGTAGCTTTCAGCAGGGAACCAAGAATGCAAAAAAAAAAAAATAAAGGTATTTCAACACTACCTGTCAACACGATCAAACTTGACTAGCCTGATTTTTGTGGCCTCCCTCCTCCTCTCCTCTCCTCTCCTCTCCTCTCCTCTCCTCTCCTCTCCTCTCCTCTCCTCTCCTCTCCTCTCCTCTCCTCTTCTCCCCTCCCCTCCCCTCCCCTCCCCTCCCCTCCCCTCTCTCCTCTCCTCTCCTTGTAATCCACATGCACTTGTACTCAGGAAAGCAGGCTTAGAATTGAACATGGACATGAAAAACCAGTTTGAACCTGTTTAAGTGTGAGGAATTATTCTTGGACCCTTGTGAAAATTTCATTTAAGTCAGAGATTGAACTAGAGAAGTGCTTACTAACATGCAATCATGTCGTGTAAATTGCTCTCCTTCCACCCTCTTACCAAAATATCTGGGGTGGGGCAGGGGGAAAACTGTGGAAGATTAATTCAATAACTTGAAGTCCAATAAATTATTATTTAAGTCCAGAAACAAAAGTATAACTGTTATAAAAGATTAGACTCTTAATGGGAATTCTTGATCACTACAAATGGCAAATATCAGTAGGATTCACACTGTGCTGGTGAAGTTTGGAAACTGGGCTAGATACAGTGTTGCTGGAATATGCTACCCCCATCACTGCCTTCATAATGTGTTTCAATTCATTATATTTCATGAAACAGGAAAAGTCCAGGTGAGCTCCTGCAATTTTTGTATCTAGTTGCTCTGAGAGTCCGCACACTCCCCATGTAGAATGTGTACAGTGCCATCGGCCTAGGATGCCTGCCATCCTCCCAAAGCTGCCCCACTCTTGTTAATCAGGAGCCTTGGAATTTCCTGGATGCCATTTACTGAGCATTCAGGCCAGTTGGGCATGTTACCCAATTGTTCTATTAGCAGGCACCAGATGGCAACTCACTGTCGAAAAGACTTGGCTTCCTGAGTACCAGATGGCATTACCTAGACCTGATACAGGTAAATGCCAACTCGTCCCCAAGCACACAGTACTTTGTGACTTGGCACTGTGGAATTGAGTTGCATGGTTAAATACAGGAAGGATCAGTGTGGTAGGTGTCTGCCTTGGTCATTTCAAAAATCAAATACTCCTTCTAAGTATTCATGCATGTTGTCATCAAAGCCAGGTTTGACCCCTTAAAGTTCACAGATGTCTCCTTCTGACTCCACAGAAGGAATTGTTTAGTGTATTCCACCCCAAAATGCCCATATACATGTATGTATATGTAAGTGTGAATTCATGAATTCATGTGATTTTGCCCCTTGTGGAAAATCTCTCCACTGACACATATCTTAACCAATCTAGAATTTCACCTAGTCCTAAGAAGTAGCCTGAGGCAAATAGAAGTTGGCTGGTTTGTCTAGGGTATATTTATACATATACATATATATTTATGTATATATATATATATATATATATTATATATCCAGGTACATCTGCACCCATTTCTTTAATACTATCAATAACATTATCCTTCCAACTCTCCTACTCATTTAAGAGTTTGTTATGGCCAACCCAATAACAGCCTTCTCCACATTTGGGTCCTCAGATGATGTGTGTACTGTTGTGGGACATGTACCCGCAGCCATCCCTGGTTATTAGGACCTACCAAGGAATGCACCCCACTGACACACCAGGAAACAAGGCTCATGTCCACATCATGAGGAGACAGTAGAGGAAAACCTTATTTGAGGAGGTTTGTACAGGCTGGGCCCTAGGAGTCCACACACATGTACCACAGTACACTAGGAATTAGGCTCTCTCTGTGCCCCTCACCCTCTCCACAATCCAAATTCCATCAATAGACATGAATATGAATAAAGCCACAGAATCTCAAAAATTAGGTTGAACTTGGTCATTTCACATTGATTTCTGTGTGGGACACAATACTTGTGATATAAAACAGATGTAAGAAACTGGCTTCATATGGTATCTGTAGAAAAGGAGATCCCAAATCAGCCAGTATGTCTAATGGCTCATCTCTTTTGTAGTTAGTTTGCTTTCAATATCAGCAAATGAATTCATGAGCTCATTGATCTGGGTCTCCCTCTAATGGTGCCCATCACTGTCCACCTAGGCTCCTCATTCTGTACTTCCCATAAGTCCTCTGTGGAGATCCCACCCATTCAGTGACCTGGAAGCCATTCTCAAGCTCTTTTGACAGTTATCAGTACCCGTAGCCCCTGGGCTTTCTGATAGACTGTAATCTCAGTGTCCAACTGGCCCACCCCTCTTTTTGGTCCTGTGCTTCCAGAGGCCTTGGCCCAGTGTAAAAGACTGGCTTATTCAAGCTCTGCCAGTGGACAAGCTTTCAGTTCAGGCCTAGTAACAGAGAACGTGGACTGTCTAAAGACCTTATAAACCCTAACCCTACAGAAGCCCAGCACCAGTAGGCTGACCAGCAGGTAACAAATCCCTTGACCACAGCAACTTGTGAAATGAAGAGTTCTTCTTAAATCTTATTTTAACTTAAGCCCTTTTCTCCTTACTTTCTTCTCACTGTAAATGAAGACTGCCTGATTAGCTTTTCTATAATAACCTTTTGCATGCTCAGACCATAATTGTCACTCCTCAGCCCCTTCTTCTCTAGGCTAAATAATCAATCAGTCAAGAGATATTTATTGAGTGTTTGCTCTTTGCAAGACCCCATGCTTTGTGCTGCATCTTAATTCCCCAAGACTGCCAAGAATTCTTTCTTGTTAACTATTTCAGTGGTGTTCGTAAAAGTCATTCCCTTTGAAATAGAACCGGTTAAACATTAAGCAGTCTCCTGGGGGTGATTCCTAGATGGAAACAGAGGATACAGTTTTGAGGGGGATCCGAGAGGACTCCAAGGGCCCATCTGCATTAATGTTTGTCAGAGTGGAGCCTATATCAATTCTCTCTGGCTCCTGAAGACATGGTGCCCTGGCACACTGGTATTTGCACCATTCAGAACAACTTCACTCACCACCGGTGGAATTAAGATGCTTCTAAATTGGGACATGGTCCGTCTATAGCCGGAAACAGCAACACTACACTGCTGTTTCTGGGCAGGAAGAAGGGTTAGGGTTGGCAGATTGTAATTATGCACACTGGAATTGGAAGAGGATGCCAAGGTCAAGTATTCTATTAATAAACTATGAGACCAAAAAGGATGGGCTCCCAGGAGGCATTGCAGTAGAGGGGAAAGAGCACTGGGCTAGGAGCTTTGTGCCCAAAGGCAAATCTCTTCCTCTCTGGGCCTCAGTTTCCTCATCTGTAAAATGAAAGGATTACCTAGATGACCTCTAAGGTGCCTTCCAGTTCTAATATGATTTGCATGAGTTTAGAGCAAGGAAGAAATCATGGCTTGAATGGTAGTATAGGGAGTCTTAAAATTTTACTCCTAGAAAAGACCGTTTTTCTTCTGTCATATGTTATCACTGTTAGGCTGTTGCTGTTACCCTTGCACCTCAGGTTTGAGAGATAGAAGGGACTTTGTCTAGCCCTCTCATTTTTTTGAGGAGGAAATTGTGGCCCAGAGAAGGGAAAATTGTCTGCCCAGCATCATGTAGTGAGTAATAGGGTAAGGACTAGGAACTCAGGTCTCTGGATTCCCAGCCCAGGCCTTTTTCTACTGCAAACCATTTTGGGGAGGCAATTGGAGTTAAGTGACTTACCCAGGGTCACATAGCTAGTAAGTTTCTGAGGCCATGTTTGAACTCAGGTCTTCCTGACTCCAGGGCCAGTACTCTATTCACTGTACCACCTAGCTCCCCCCTGCAAGCCCACTCTTAGAGGAAGGATCACTGCCACTTCTCAGGAAGGCCAAGGCCAACATGAGAGTTGCATCACCATTTTGATGTCTGCCATGAACTCAGAGCCTCTGTGGGTGCCTTCGTCATTTCAGTCAAGTCACCATTGAGCAGCCATGAGAAAGTGAGAAACCACTCCCTGGGGGCCAGGCAAATGGATGTACATAGTGAGAAAGGCAAGAAGTAAATGGACCTCCCCAAGAAAGCTAGGGATGACTTGTATGGGAGGCTCAGCTCTCAGCAGAACCATCTTGGTGGTAGGCACTCAATGGAGATGTTGAACATTGTTGGAGAAAGATTGGGAGGGGGCCAGTGAGACTTCACGCCACCCATTCTTTCTGCTTCACTGATAGGACTCTGTAAGGCAGCTGAACAGTGCTATTCTAAGCACCCCCCATATTCAGGAATCATGTTTGGGAGATCATGTTTGAGATTTGGGTAGGGAATAGGGCATGGGGCAGGGGTTGGGGGGAGGTGATTCATTGTATTTGAAAGTCTCCTGCTTCTAGTTTGGCCTTGTAGGTCATTGGGATTCAATCCACTTACACTGAATGGTCTCTTCCTCTTTTCAGTTGGATGCCCTATGTTCACATTTAGGGAAAATGCTTAGAGCACCAACCAACCTGTCAGTGCTGGGAGAGTTGACTTATGGGAATATCTCTTTGTACTGTGCAATAAGGTGTCTTGTAGCTACAGGTCTGGTAGGTTTGGATCGATTGATGCCACCTTGTGCTGCTGTCACCCAAATGTTCGGATGGATTACAGAATGCCCAAAGCATGGGTCAAAAGACATAACTGTGTTTGCAATTGATATCATCCTTGGCAGATAGCACTATACTACCCACATCCCAGGGCAATGCTATGGGATGCTGTAATGAAAGTCCCTATCAACTTGTGTGGCAACAGGTAACATCCCTTTGAAATATACCAAATTTAAGAGCAGATTTGATAGAGCGAATATTTCGAAACTTCTTGGCCATATGAAGGTTCTATTTAGCATGACCTTGTTGAGTTAATGATTCCTCTTGCAATCTTGCATCCTGGGTTGCACTTACTACCTCTGAAACACTACCATTTAAAGCCACATCAGACTGTAATGTGAACTTTTGTAGGGTTTTTATTTAAACTTTTATAGGCAATAAATGATTTCCAACAAATACACATCTATTTCTTCCTTTGCTCATTTTCGAAGCTTTTGTGTTTCATGCAAGTTTTATTTTCTTTCTCGGTAGCTTTTTTCCTCCCCAAATAAGTTGCTCATAAAAAGGGAAATAAGGCAGGGGCTGGTGATAGATTGAGAGTGGGGGTGGGGGGGAGAAGTGGAAAACCCAGAACATTCGATTTGCAACTTGGTTGGCTTCCAAACAGAGATGTGTGTGTTGTTCTTAATAGACTTGAGCAGAGAACTGTTCCAGTACCAAGGAAATAAAAGGAATATTCCCTAATAGACAACAGACTCTTGTTCGAGATAGAATATGCAAATAGGAAATCCACCATGTGCAATGCAGCAGTGTGAACAAAGACAAGTGTTTTTCTCAAACGCTGTTTGTTGTCCTCCTCCAAGCACCCAAATCCTCCTGCCTCCTTCTGCTGCCAGTTTTGTGTACTTTCAATTCAGAGGAAACACATCCCTTCCTTGTCAAAACTTCATGGCAATTAAAAATGCCCATGCTACTGAGGAGGGGAGGGAAGAAGCATTTAATAAGCACCTACTACATGCCAAGCACTGTGCTAAATGCTTTGCAAATATTATCTCATTGGATCCTCACAATAACTGGAGGCAGAGGGGAGCAAGTGCTGTTATTATCCCCATATTACAGTTGAGGAAACTGAGGCAGACATTTTCCCCTCTTAGCTAACAGGAGATTGTCAAGAATATTACAAGAAGAGGAAATGTGTGTGCACAGGTTCCCCTCACTATACTGCCTTTTTCCTCATACATAAGTGAAAGATTTGGACCCACTGATCTCAAAAGTCCTTTCTACTTCTGAAATGCCATGGTTCTTTTTCTCCTATCTGAAAACATTTCGACTTTAGAAGGCAATGCAAAGAGAATGTTTTCAGAGCAATGGGTAGCAGGGCAAGTTGACTTAAATTAGAAGTTTTGGGGGAAATTGTGCCCACAAAATGGAATCCCTCAATAAATAATCCAAGTATAATATAATGTACTGCCTGGGATACCAAAGACACTTTAGTGATGTGTTCCCACTTGAGAAAAAGGCAGGCCTTCACATGTATCCAAGATGTTACCAATTGATGTCTTTGCTGAGGAAGCTACTACTCTTACACCAGAAAACTCAGGAATGAATCTTGCATTAAAGAACTATTTGGGTTTTTTCTTGTTGTTTCGTTTCATGTTCCCATAAAGTTCCCTATATGGATGGCTTTCGGTTTACATGAAGAGTTCAGAATAATATGGCTTGGAAATCCATGACACTTTTGTGGCATCCTTGGAGCTCCATACCATGTTTGGCACATGCCTACGTGAACTATGGGAATTAATCAGCAAACACTTCTTAGTTGTCTTACTATGTGTCAGGCACTGTGGAAAGTGCTGGGGATAAAAAGGAAAAGGAAAAATACTAGACCCTTCCCTCAGAGAGCTGACATCCTAATGGAGGAGATAACTTGTACAAGACATAAGTATGAAATATTCACAAAGTAGATACAAGATGAATTTGGAAAGGAAGGCTCCATTAGTGGGGGGATCAGGAACAGGACTCCTACAGAAGGCAGTGCTTGAGCAGTCTTACAGGAAGTCTGAGGGTCTAAGAGGCAGAAGTATTTTATTTTTCCAAGATCCATGACCTCACCTGATGGGTTGTAGGGCTACTTCTGTAGTCTCTGAATCTAAATAGATTAGTGTTTTGGTGAGGGAGGGGGTTGGACCAGACCTGTGCAATGCAGGGAACTTGGTGTGGAAACTCCAACCACATAACAAATCGCTAACTGACAAATTTATAGTCTAGGGATGGGTAACCTGTGGCCTTGAGGTCACGTGTGGCTTTCTAGATCCTTAAGTGTGGCCTTTTGACTGGACTCCAATTTTATAGAACAAATCCAGCCAGATTTCAATCAGGCCACACTTAAGGATCTGGAAGGCTACATGTGGCCTCAAGGCAGCAGGTTCCCCATCTCTGGTCCTAGAGAATTGTCTGAACTGCTGCAAGATTAAGCAATTTAGAGGGGAGGAGCCAAGATGGCAGAGTAGAAAGACTCACGTATGCTAGCTCCAAACCCACAGCCCATAAATTTTCTGTAAAAAGAACTCCCCACAAATTCTGGAGCAGTGGAACCCGCAGAAACACAGTGGAAGAGATTTCCATTCCAGAGAGCCCTGGAAAGCCGTCCCCAGGGGTCCATCACACATGGGAAAGTGGAGCCCACCCCTGCCCTGCCCTGGCGCGTGGCCCGAGAGGAGCAGATCCGAGCAGGCTTCAGGGACGGAACCTCCAGTGGCCGCGAAGGTCCCTCCACCCACAGGTGCTACAGGTCAGTGAGAGAGACTTCTGGGCTGGCTGAGAGGGGAGCGGGGTGTCTCCATGACTCAGGCCCCCTCAGGAGGCAGAGGGAGCGGCAGAGGCAGCAGCGGCTCAGGACTCCCCAAGCAGGCAGGAGTTCCATTGTTGAAGGTCTCCACATAAACCCCCTGAGAGAACTGAGCCTGGGAGGCAGCCCTGCCCCCACCTGAGCACCAGAACTTAAGCTCACATTGAATAGCAGCCTCGCCCACCACGGAAAGCCCCAAGGCTGGGGAGCAGCATTTGAATTTCAGACCCCAAGCACTAGCTGGGCAGATGTAGGCAGGGGTGGAGAGGAATCTCAGAAGTCAAGTAACTGGCTGGGAAAATGCCCAGAAAAGGGAAGAAAAATAAGACCATAGAAAGCTACTTTCTTGGGGGACAGATGTTCCCGCCTTTCATTTCTGATGAGGAAGTACAATGCTTGCCATCAGGGAAGGACGTGGAGGTCAGGGCCTCTGTATCCCAGACATCCGAGGTGGATGTCCGGTGGGCTCAGGCCATGGAAGAGCTCAAAAAGGATTTTGAAAATCAAGTTAGACAGGTGCAGGAAAAACTGGGAAGAGAAATGAGAGAGATGCAAGAAAAGCATGAAAAACGGGTCAATACCTTGCTAAAGGAGACCCAAAAAAATGCTGAAGAAAATAATACCTTGAAAAATAGGCTAACTCAATTGGCAAAAGAGGTTCAAAAAGCCAAGGAGGAGAAGAATGCTTTCAAAAGCAGAATTAGCCAAATGGAAAAAGAGGTTCAAAAGCTCACTGAAGATAATAGTTCTCTCAAAATTAGAATGGAACAGATGGAGTCTAATGACTTTATGAGAAACCAAGAAATCACCAAACAAAACCAAAAGAATGAAAAAATGGAAGAGAATGTGAAATATCTCATGGGAAAAACAACTGACCTAGAAAATAGATCCAGGAGAGACAATTTAAAAATTATGGGACTACCTGAAAGCCATGATCAAAAAAAGAGCCTACATATCATCTTTCATGAAATTATCAAGGAAAACTGCCCTGAGATTCTAGAACCAGAGGGCAAAATAAGTATTGAAGGAATCCATCAATCACCGCCTGAAAGAGATCCAAAAAGAGAAACTCCGAGGAACATTGTGGCCAAATTCCAGAATTCCCAGGTCAAGGAGAAAATATTGCAAGCAGCTAGAAAGAAACAATTCCAGTATTGTGGAAATACAATCAGGATAACTCAAGATCTAGCAGCTTCTACATTAAGGGATCGAAGGGCATGGAATAAACTATTCCAGAAGTCAAAGGAACTAGGACTCAAACCAAGAATCACCTACCCAGCAAAACTGAGTATAATACTTTAGGGGAAAATATGGTCTTTCAATGAAACAGAGGACTTTCAATCATTCTTGATGAAAAAGAGCAGAGCTGAAAAGAAAATTTGACTTTCAAACACAAGAATGAGAAGAAGCATGAAAAAGTAAACAAAGAGAAGTCATAAGGAACTTACCAAAGGTGAACTGTTTACATTCCTACATGGAAAGACAATATTTGTAACTCTTAAAACTTTTCAGTATCTGGGTAGTTGGTGGGACCACACACATACATACACACACGCACACACACACATGTACACGTGTGCGCACATACACACACATGCACGCACATACAGAGACAGAGAGCACAGAGTGAACTGAATAGGATGGAACCATATCTTAAAAGAAATTAAGGTAAATGGTGAGAGAGAAATGTACTGGGAGGAGAGAGGGTGAAATACAATGGGGTAAATTATATTTCATTCAAGAGGCAAGCAGGAGACGTTTTAGTGGAGGGAAAAAGAGGAGAGCTGAGAAAAAAACATGAAGTTTACCCTCATCACATTTGACTAAAGGAAGGAATAAAATGCACACTCATTTTGGTATGAAAACCTATCTTACAATACAGGTAAGTGGGGGAGAAGGAGATAAGCAGGGTGGGGGGGATGATGGAAGGGAGGGCAATGGGAGGAGGGAGCAATTTGCAGTCAACACTCTTGGGGAGGGACAGGATCAAAAGACAATAGAAACAATGGGCAGCAGGATAGGATGGAGGGAAATAGAGTTAGTCTTACACAACACGACTGTTATCGAAGTCATTTGCAAAACTACACAGATATGGCCTATATTGAATTGCCTGCCTTCCCAAAGGGAATGGGTGGGGAGGGAGGGATGGGGAGAATTTGGAACTCAAAGTTTTAGGAACAACTGTTTTGTATTTTTGTTGCTACTAGGAAAGAAGACATATAGTTAATGAGGAATAGAAAGTCATCTGGCCCTACAGGAGAAAAGAGAAAATGGAGACAAGAGAAGGGAGGGATGACAGAAGAGAGGGCAGATTGGAGATAGGGAAAAGTTAGATTGCTTGGGGTATTGGGGTGGGGGGAGGGGACAAATGGGGAGAAAATTTGGAACCCCAAAACTTTGTGAAAATGAATGTAAAAAGTTAAATAAATAAATTTATATTTAAAAAAAAGATTAAGCAATTTGCCCATGGCCGTGCAATATTTTAGCTAAGCCCAGGACAGCCTCTCACCCTGTCCATGATGACTCAGAAAGTCATGGTGATGACTAAGGCCAACCCTGAGAGGAGCGTTTCTGAACTTAGCCAAGCTAACTGGGTCCAGGAAGAACTCTGGTTTGGGAAAGCTGGCTCTTGCAAGTTTTCTAAATTGTGTTAATATTGAATTTCTCCTGTGAAAGCATGATTGATATTAAGCTTTCATTTCACTCAGATATTCAAATGAATCCGTCATCTCATTGATTTAGGAGTTTCTTTCAATTATGAAGATGGCAACCTGTCCTTGCTTGCCCAGACTCTTGCTTATACCCTGCCCAGAGTTCACCACAATATCATTTGACAATTGGATCCAACCAATGAAATTTAGATAATGCAATATTATGTGCAGCAAGCCCTTCTTTTAAGGACCCCTCTCCAGTCTATCCTCCATCCAACTGTCAAAGTGATCTTCCTAAAGCACAGATCTGACCATGTGACCCCCCCACACACACACACCAATTCCCACTCAGTAAACTCCAATAGCTCCCTATTACCTCCAAGATCAAATATAAAAATCTCTGTTTAGCATTCAAAGCTCTTCATAATCTGGCCTCTTGTGACCTTCCCAGTCTTCCTACACCTTCTCCTTTCCATGTATTTCATGATCCAGTGACACATGATACTCCAGCTCCCAGATCCACACCTGTTCACCGCCTGTTCACCATGCCTGAAATGCTCTCCCTTCTTAGAGAGAGCTGGGTGGTGGGTGCAATGTATAGAGAACTGGGCCCAGAGTCAGAAATACCTGAGTTCAAGTGTAGCTTCAGACACTTATTAGCACTGTGACTCTGGGCTAATAATGGCACCTCACTCAGCCTCTGTTTCCACAAGTTTTGGGAGAGTTGAGTTGTTTGTCAGTCATATCCAACTCTTGGTGACCCCATTTGAGGTTTTCTTAGCAAAGATCCTGGAGTGGTTTGCTATTTCCTTCTCCAACTCATTTTACAGATGAAGAAACTGAGGCAAACTGGGTGAAGTGGCTTGCCCAGGGTCACACAGCTAGGAAGTATCTAAGGCCAGATTTGAACAGGAAGATGAGTCTTCAGGACTCCAGTTCCAGCACTTTATTCACGGTGCCACCTAGTTGCCCTTCCTTTACTTTAAAATTGGCATTAGAACAGCACCTGCTTCTAAGGGTTATTGCGAGGATCAAATGAGAAAATTTTTGTAAAACACTCAGGACAGTGCCTGACTCCTAGCTGGCACTTAATAAGTGCTTATTTCTTTTTTCCCTCCCTCTCTCCCTTCCTTCCTTCCTTCCTTCTTTCCTTTCTTCCTTCCTTCCTCCCTGCCTCTCTTCCCCCTTCCTTCCTTCTTTCCCCTTCCTTCCTTCCTTCCTTCCTTCCTTCCTTCCTTCCTTCCTTCCTTCCTTCCTTCCTTCCTTCCTTCCTTCCTTTCCTCCTCTTCCCCACCTCCTGGCTTTCCTGGCTTCCTTCAAGTATCAGATAAAATCCCATGTGTAAGAAGCCTCAATGCCAGAGACTTCCCTCTGATTATCTCCAGTTTATCTTGTCTATATCTTCTTTGGACACAGTTGTTTCCATGTTTTCTCTCCCACAAGACTGTGAGATCCCAAGAGCAGAGACTGTCTTTTGCTTTTCTTTGTATCCCCAGCACTTAGCATAGTGCCTGGAATGTAGTAGATGCTTAACAAATGTTTGCTGACACCACACCTTCATCATTTAGCATCCTAATCTAGAAAATGTGGTTACACAACATAATCTGTAAGGTCCCACCTAACTTTGATTTCAAATCCATGGAATCTCTTGGAATTCTCATTTTCCCACTGCCTCTATCATTCCTTGATAATAAATTGGGTCTTGAGGGAGGTTTATGATATTTCACTATCAGAAGACAGTGGTGTAAAAGAGAAAAGACTACTGGATTTGGAGTCAGAAGACTTGGGATCAAATTCTGGCTCTGCCACTTACTAAGTGTGGTATTGGGCACATAATTTGACCTGTAAAATAAGGGCCATGGGGCTAGATAGTCTCTAGCATCTCTTTGAGCTCCAAAGCTAGGATCCTTTGTGTTCGATACTATAGCAGTAATGCTAGGCCTGGTTCCACATAGCTTTAAGTTGCATGGGACCAGACTCACAGGAGAGTTACCATTATTCAAGGCCTGTTCCATGGCTACATACTTTGAGTATGCCCAACCACCTCTTAGTAATGCTTGTCCCAACTCTCATTTTACAGATGAAGAAACTGAGGCCCCAAGAGGTATCAGCAGAATCACAGAATTTTGGAGATGAAAGAGATCTCAGTGGCCACCTGGTCCAACCCCACTTCAGTCTGCTCAACAGGAAGTCAGTCATCCTTTGCTGGAAGTCCTCTAATGAGGGGTAACCAAAGGCTCCTGAGGTAGCCCATTCCCCTTTGCAATAACACTGATTGTTAGCAATGGTCTCCTGACATCAAGCCCTATTGTGCCACTTTACAACTTCCACCACCTGCTCCTAATTCTGCTCTCTGGGGCTGAGCAGAACAAGCCAAATTCAGTGTTTTCCACCAGCTAGCCCCAGCTCAACTAGGGCCGATTCACTTCTTTGGTTTAATTTGTTTTACAATAGAAATACCCTCTGAAGTCTTAAAGCTGGGGCATAAGGCGGGTGCAATGTCATCTGGACCTTAATATGAATTGGCCTAAGTAGCCGATTCCCACAGTTAGCTAAGACCTGTATACTAAAGGAGAGGTTTTTTTCCCCTGGAGAGCAGGTCATGGGAAGGGAGAGAGGGAAATTTGCAGTATCCAGTATTTCTGAGGAGGTCAGACAGGGATAGAGCATCAGAGCAGAGGCCTTGACGAGAGAAACCTGGAGGTTCCCAGTTAGGAGTCACCTCCTTACAAAGATGGCTTACAATGCAGCAACCCTGTCAGCAGTGGCATTGCCTAGACCTGCACATAATGTCCTCCTCTCACCCCAATCCTGACAGCAGGAAGAGGAAGATGACTAGCCCCATTTCACAGATGAGGATATTAAGGGTCTTTCCTGTGTTGACCCTACCAAGAAAATAGCCAAGATGGGAACCTTGGTTTACTGTCCTTTCCCTCACTTACTGAGAGCAACAAATCAACCTTTTCCTCATTGGAAAATTCCCCTTTTCCTCTCATGGGCTCAGAGTTAATTTGCCTTCCAGTCTACCAGGTAGTGGCTTGGACACTAGACCAATTGAGCTCCTTAACTCATCTGGAAGAAAGAATCCACTCTCAGCAAAAAAAAAAAGTCTAAAGAATATACTTTGATACCTCAAAAATCCATTTCCTCACAAAGGAGGGGAGAGAGGGAGGAAATAAGCATTTCTGTTTCTCCTACTCTGTGCCAAGTCCTTTTTACAAATATTGTCTCATTTGATCATAGGAGGTGCCCCTTTCATTGATGCTAGTCACAGCCCCTCCACACTTTAGAACACCATCTTTTTAAGTTACTATGGGCCCCCTAAAAAACCACCTAGTGATCAACCTGGAAGAAAACACCATTTGTTTTTATAACTTTCTCTGTAGAACTCTTCTACTATTTTTATGGAAAATGTTGACCTCTGAACTACTTCATGAACAGTTGTGCTATAGAGAATATAGATTGCCTACAGAAATCCACTTGTGTGCCTTTAGTTTCCTATCCAGGAAAATCTAGCCAGTAGCATCAGTTCTGGAAGGACAAAGGTCCCCTTTGGCCTAAACTCATTTTATATTGTAGGATCAGACTTATAACTGGAAATGACCTTGGAGGTCATTGAATCTGAGCCCCTCATTTTACAAATGAGGAAACTGAGGTCTACAAAGGTTAAATGACTTGCCCAAGGTCACACAGTGAGGAAGAAGTAGAGTCCAGATTCCAACTCAGGACTCTGACTCCAAATTCTGCATTCTTTTTTAAACTGTACAGACTCTATTTTTATATAAATTTCCTGTCCATTCTTATGTGCATCCTTGCTATTCAGTGATGGTTTCCTTGGTTAATCTTGGGTACTCTGGAAAGTCCTTCGTTTACACATATCTACTAGCCAGTTAGATCAGAGGGAAGGATGATTTATTTATCTTTACTAAACCAGTCTACAGGACTCGAGGCTATTTTCCTAATTCCATGACACTGGTTAGAGAAATGAAATAATGATTTCATTTCTGTATTAATATTTTATGTTTATTATTATTTTATTTTATGTTTAAGCAATGCAAGAAAACAGTTCAATTGGAAACACAGCAGTGGTGCCACAGGGAATGGGGGAATTGATGGCTGAGAATATAAACAAGAGCTGTGAGGTCAGAGTGAGCTGGACCGCAGGCTCAAAAGCCCCTAGCACCGACACACTAGCAAGCTGCTGATGCATTAAAGCTGCTGTCAAAGAAATAGGGCTTCTTTAAACCAAACTCGAGGCTCCTAAATAGCCCCTTTTTGGCCTTTCATCTGGTAGGAATCCGGGCCTCATTCCTGCCTAGCCCCTAACTTTGCATGGAGTAATGAATTGCTTACTAAATACTGAATTGGCTGAATTGGACAGAGGCTGAAATATTTCAAAAATAGTACCTGCTCCCTAGTCCTCCACTGGCCTCAGTCTGTCCTTTGTTCATTAAGCAGAGATGGTAGGAAATGACTTCTGGGACCTCTTTCTTCAGGGACTGAGTCCGCAAATTCAGTGCCTCCATTCCAGTCCCGTCCATCCCTACATCTGGATGTGTCTCTCACAATTCTTACCTTCCTTCAAGGTTCAGATCCTATACAAGGGTGGGGAATCTGGGGCCTCAAGCTCACACGTGGCCTTCTAGGTCCTCAAGGGCAACCCTTTAACTGAATCAAAACTTCACAGAGCAAATCCCCTTAATAAAAGGATTTGTTCTGTAAAACTTGGACTCAATCAAAAGGACCTAGAAGGCCACATGTGGCCTCGAGGCCACAAGTTCCCCACCCCTGTCTTGTATCATCTCCTACAGGAAGCCTTTCTTGATCTTATTCTTCCTAAAATCATGTATGTATTTATTAATTTTAGGGATGAGTCCCCCCCAAGTACAATTAATGGAAGCACCTTTGTTGCAAGGACTGTCTGATTTGTATCTGTATCTACAGTGCAGAGTTAAGTTCCTTATAAATACTTATTGGATTTGATTAGGCTGGATCAGGAAGCAGGTGTATCTTGAATGTCTGTCGTGAAACTAACACTATAAGTCCCTTCAAGGGATACGAAATTATAAAAAAAATCTCTTCAAAGATCTAACAATTTTTCTGGGGAGAAAAGCCAATTTTGATGGAGAATCTGAATCTCCAAATTGGAAGTGACCTTTGAGATCTATCTCCTGATCAGCATCTTCTAGCCTGTCAATGTCCCACCTAGAAATAAACACAGCACTCAAGATGAGGTCTGACGAGGTCAGAGGAGAGTACAGTGTGTCTGTTGCCTCTCTCTGTCTGGACACCGGCTTCTGTTCATGTAGCCTGAGCTATGTAGTGGAGACAAGCTGTCACTAATATGTAAATTTCACATCAGTTCCTTCTCATCCCATGAAAATGGGCCACTGTTCTCTTGTTCAGGAGCCTCTCAAGGGGGATCAATTTCTCCCCATTAAGTGCTCCAAATCACTGAGGAAATAAGCCTTCTACTTCTTGGATCCTTAAGTATATACTGCTCATTTCAAATCTAAGCCTGTCCTTTACAAGGAGTATTAAATCTGGCTCCCTCTAACTCACAAAATGTCTGGATTGAGTTTCAAATCATACTGGGACTTTCAACAAGGCTGCAAAAAGCTGGGTATAAACTGGGTTCTCTCATGCCTGGTGAAAATCCTTATGAAAAAGATAGGATTTTTCAACTGCCCTCTTGCTAGAAAACCATCCCCAAGAGTGTTAGGTTTGATTAATTGTAGTTTCAGTATGTAGCCAAAGGCTGAAAACTGTTTGTACAACAGGGGACTAAACAGCAAGGGCTCAGTCCAAGGAACAGGTTTGTTTGGTAAGCCTGTTTTTGGAAAGACCTGAAGATGTGGGTATTCTATGACCATCGCTGGTCCGTTTACAGCTGTCTTTTGGGTTGGTTGCTAAGCCAGAATTTGATGTGCATATAAAAGATTTCAAAAAACACTCTTTTCTGCCTGGTTGTGTTCAAATGAGGAGGCAAGGACTGCTGCAAGCCTCTGGGTGGGGAGAGAGAGCAAGCTAGTAGTAGCCAGAGCCTCATGAAGCTATGAGACCTGCTGTTGAGTCTGTCCCTGCTGTGTTTCCTGCCTAGGTGAAGAAGTTTTCAATATAGAACAAACTAGGCTGCTACCCTGTGAGCTTGGAAAATTCAGAAGTTCAAGCCCACTCATGGTGAGGAGTGAAGTCCCAAGGTATCTGCTTGACCAATATAGCAACAGATAAAAGGTAGCCAGAGGGAGTAATTTATCCATTGTGTCTTAGCTATACTAAATCTGGGAAGAATACATCAGAATGGGGACTCAGGCTGCTAGCATTAAGAAGACACCTCTAACCCTTCAGGGATATCCCTAGAAACCTGAGGGGAAGATATAGTCTTGGTCTAAGAGCCCGACTTGCCAGTGAAAGTGGAAGTTAGGATAAGACCTCCTGAGGATTAAAAAATTACGTTTATAATAAGGAAACAAAACCTGACCTCTAGATGGTATTTTTGATTTGCCAGGGTTTCCCCCTAGAGGGTTGTGGGGTCAACCCTAGGGGCCCCTCTCCCTCCCTACCAAAAGTATATCCAGGTGAAATCTGGTCACAGTGAGTGTCCTGAGCAGCCTTGAAGGAGAAAGAGGATAGTATTGAAACGTTGGGATGAGTAATCTGGCTTAAGCATATCTGATAACTTGGTGGACTTGGAGTCAGGATGAGCTGAGTTTGAATTCTGCCTCAGACGTTTATTACCTCTGTGTTATCTCTCTCAGTCTAAGTTTCCTCATCTTTAAAATGGGTATAATAATAGCACCTAGCTCCTAGGGTCGTTAGGAGGTTCAAATGAGATCTTCTGGGTCAAGGCTTGGCAAACTTTTATAATGATAACTAGCAGTTATATAGCTCCTACTATATGCCAGGCACTGTGCTCAGGGCAAAATATTATGTCATTTGGTCCTCACAACAACTCTGGGAAAGGTAGGCACAGTTATTATCTCCATTTTACAGTTGAGGAAACAGGCAAACAGAAGTGAAGTGACTTGCCCAGGGTCACACAGCTAGTGAGTGTCTGAAGCAGGATTCAAACTCGACTTTTCCTGACTCTTAAACCTAGAATGCTATCCACTGCGCCACTGAACTATTAGTGATTTCTATTTGACAACCTGATAATATCACATATGCTTCAGTGCTTTTTTAGCCCCAGCTGATAGGGTTCCTTGCTTCCCTCTAGCATATGATTCACCAGTGGATGGCCCCCCAAAGGCCTGGACTTGGGGTGATCATTCCATATTGTCATTATCTAAGAACTTTAAGCTCAAAAATGAATCAGATGAATTTTGGATGAGGGAAGAAGCATGAACCATAGTTAAAGAGCCTACCAAGTGCTCAACTGTGGATGAGGAGAACCAAGGGAAATGGCTCCCCCTCCCACTGGGTTTCTGCCATGTTTCTGGGCATTAAGCATGTGATGAATAAGCCATCTCAGCAGAAAGCCCTGAGTAATGTCATAATGGACACCACACTTCCCACTTTGCCACTCATTTTCACACACATGACCTCATTTGGGAGGTGGGAGTCTGCCCTTTGACACTGGTGAGTTGTGTGACCCTAGACAATTGCCTTCACTTCTCTGGGCTGCAGTTTCCTCACTTATAAAATGGAGATAATATAGAAAGAACCTGCTTGAGGCTCACCCCTCATAATTAATCAGTTGCCAAATTTTGCTGAGGTTTTCTTCTTTTTTATATTTATGAGTTAAATTTATTTTAATTTGTCTTTTAAAAATTACTTTGTATTGATGTCTTTTGGCTTTATATTTTAATTATTTCCCATGGACTACTCCCCTAGATTGAACCCTCCTTTGACATAAATCAATTAGCAAGCATCTATTAAGCACTTACTATGTGCCAGGTACTGTGCCAAGTATTTTGGTAAAAAGATGACAAAAATCGGTCCCTGCCCTCAAGGAGCTCACACTCTAATGGGAGTCAATATACTAACAACCATGTACAAACATGCTATATACAGGATAAATTAGAGATAATCAACAGAGGAAAGGCACCAGTACTAAGGCTTCTTGTAGAAGAGGGAGACCAGGAACAAGAGTGTTCCAGGCATGGAGGACAGGCTGTGAAAATATCAACAGTCTGGAGATGGAGGATCATGTTCAAGGAACAGGTACCATATAGGCCAGTGTCACTGGATCATAGAGATCATAGAGATATAGAGGGCAGTAAGGTATACGAAAATTAAAAAGGTAGAAAGGAGTCAAGTTACAAAGAGCTTTAGAAGCAGAGGATGTCATATTTGATCCTGGAGGTAATAGAGAGCTGTTGGAATTTACTGAACATAAGGATGGACACGGTCAGACCTGTATCTTAGGAAGATTACTTTGTTAACTGAGTGGAAGATAGACTGGAATAAGGATGGACAATCTCTGAAACAAAGGAAAAAGCTAAAAACATCCATTACAGAAAATGTAACTGACTGTATATACTATTCTGTCATAGTATTCCCCCACTTCTCTGCTGGGAGTGAGGAGTTTGTTACTGCATAGAAATGTTTCACTTCCTTCTTCTGCTTTGGCTGCTAAGAAGGCATTTGCACTGGCTCCTTCCCCGCCCCCCCACTGTGTTTGATTCAAAATCCAGTGTAACCAAGGGACAATGGATGAACTTTCTCTTCTTGGCTGTCTTTTATCCATTGCTCCACTGGTCAACCAGGTACCATGAGCCTTCATTCCACACCAGACTCAACTGCCTGCCAACTCTGGCATGCACTGCAATATGGGACCTGTATTGACTAGATCTTTCAGAAGATCTAGGGGTTGCAGCCCAGTGTGTTGTATATGCAATGTTTCTTTAGCTAAGTCATTCTTTTGGAATATTGTATCACAAGGGCTTCTCTTGTGTAGAGTAGAAGCTACTAGTTCTTGAACTGCTTCTTTTCGGATGCATATAATATTTTTTCTTTGACTTGTAAACTCTGAATTTTGGCTGGATTTTGGTTCCTGGGAATTTTGATTTTGGGGTTCCTTCCAGGAGGTTGTTTTTCCCTCTGGCTCTAAGAGATCTGGACAGTTTATGTTTTTTTCTTTCTGAGAATATAGTATCCAAGCTTTTTGATATTATATTCCTTACATTTTCCTCTTTTTTATTCTTTTGGATTTATTTTAATATTTCTTATTTCCTCAAGAGTCATCATTTTCTGTTTGAGCCACTATAATTTTTAGAATTCAATTCTTGGGCAGAGTTTACCACTGTCTGTTCAAAGGCATTAATTCTCCTTGCTATTATTTTCTCCTTACTTATTCCATGTTGTATCTCTTATTTCATTTCTTTCAGGTACTTTTAGACTTTTTGTGGCCAAAACATTCTCTTCTACTTGGACTTAAGTTACTCTTTTGAGGATTTACCCCGGGGGTATCATTTAGTCCAAGATATTTCTCCATTGCATTTGATGTTTTCTTCTGTTTACTCATATCTCCAACCTCAGTTTCTGGGCTGGGGGCTAGTGTTTGACTCAAACTCTGCTCCTGTACTCTTGGATGGTGTTGGTAGGCTCTGCTTGATCCTGAGTGCAGTGGCTAAGATTAGTTCCTGCCTGCTAAAGGAATTGTCTGGCCCTGTCTCCTGGATCCAGGCCCAGGCTGCCTGGATGTTGGATTGGGCCAGGGCATCCTGGAAGCTGGTCTGTCCTGGTCTCCTGCCATAGCTGGAATCCCTAGGTCACCCTGCACTGAGAGCTGATGCTCTGGCTCTGTCTTCTACTATGGATAGGGCCCCTGGGTCTCTTGAGCTGAGAACTGCTGCTCTGTCTGAGTCTGCTGCTGCGAGACATATTTTTCATTTCACCTCCCACTCTTCCTAGCTTGTTCCCTCTATGCATTTCCATAGGATTCTGGCAGTCTTTTTTTCTAGTCCTAGACTGGCTTGGAGAGTAACCCTAAGTGCATGCTGTTTTGGTTTTCTTTATCATTGTTCCTTCTGGTGTATATCTGCCTCCACCCCCAAGTCCTTTGGCATTTAAAGCTCTTCAAAGCCTAGCCCCTTCTTTCCAAACCTCTTACATTCTACAACACACAAAAGGAGGCAGGCAAGGTCCCCCCTTTCCTACACCAGGGGATATTTGATATGGAGGCACCTTATTCCATGGACTTGAGACCAGGCACAGTAGCAGATGCAAAGAGGAGTGAGCTCAATCCAGTTTCTGCCCTCTGTAAAGGAAGAAACCAGCAGGAGCTTGATACTCTTTCCTCTAACCCTCCAATTATAGAAGGGAGGAGGCTGAGGCTTGAGTTAGCATCAGGTAGTGAGTTTAGCAGTGATAAGCTTATTCTGGAAGGGCCATCTTGTTCCCTGGAGTTGAAAGCAGGCAGAGTACCAAATACAAAGTGGATCCAAAGTAGCCCCTCCAAGACTACCTTCCATCTACTCTGCATTTCTCCTGGATGCTCTGATTTCTAGATGGCAGCTTCTCTATTCCAACGTAAACTATTTGAGAGCAAGGATCTTTGATCTGGATGTTTTTCCTTTGCTTCCTCATCACTTAGCAGAATGCCTGGCATATAAGTCAGTAAAGGGCTTTGCAAATTTTAAAACTCTATCTGTCTCTGTAGTTATTACACCATTTTGACCTATTTTAGTGATGAGAAAATGACAAGAAGTGTGACATAATAGTTCATCCTTAGACTCTGGAATTCCTGGATTCACATTTCACCTCTGATACCTATTAGACATCTATCAGTGCTCTGGACAATTCTCTAAGTTGCCAACCTTCAGCCATGGAGGACCTTCCACCTCTGGAATTCTCTACACAGATAAAATCACAGGTCCCAGAAGTATGTTTTATAGATGAATAAATGGAGGTTTGGAGTGATCACCTGACTTGTCCAAGGTCACACATGTGGGTGCAGTCAGAAGGTGAAACCAGGTCTTCTGATTTTAAAATCAATATTCCTTCTGCTATAGAATTGTTGGCTCAGTTAAATAATTATTAAATCCTATACTATAGCTTTAGGGAGTAAATGGTGGAGCAAACATGACAAAGTAGTTTCTGTGCTATAGAAAAGTAGATCTGTAACTTGACTTTTCAATCGCCTGGCTATAATGTTTTGGCTTTTTCTTTTAAAAGTTTCCACTGAAGGGCCTTGATTTCCTCAGCTGTAAAATGAAGGGACTGGCCCAGATAATCTCTAGGGCATTTCTACCTCGAAATCCTCAGATCCAACTAATCTATAAGCATATGGACTGTTAAATCCGATGCCTTTTATCCAGCTCTTGTCTTCCTGGACTTCCCTGCAGTTTTGGCCATTGTTGACCTCCTCCTTCCATAGGGTCTCTCCTCCCTTGGCTTCTATAACACTTGTCTTTCCTGGTTACCTGCTTTTTTATCAATATCCCTCCTTCCCCAGTGACCTCATTTGTTCCCAAGGATTCAGTCATCCCTTACGTGCAGTTCGTTCCCATCTCTCAATATCCAGCCCTGACTTCTTTCTTGAGCTGTCATCCCAACCACGTGACATTGTCAGTTTCTCAAAGTCAGCATGTCTGAAACAGAACACATCTTTCCCTCTAAATTTGTTCTTTCTCCAAATTTCTTATTTCTGTTGAGATGAGGGCTCTGCCGGCTTCCCAATCACCCAGGTTCACAGCCTCACCCTTCCCTCCTCCTTTCTCCCTGCCATATTCAATCAGTTGCCAAATCTGGACAACATCTCGGGTATATGGCCCCTTTTCTCCTCTTGCTAGGTCTCTTACCTTGGGCAGCTGGTTGGTCCAGTGGGTAGAGCAAAAGATCTGGAGGCGGGCACGCTTGAGTTCAAATGCTGCCTCAGACACTTACTAGCTGTGTTACCCTTGGAAAATCACTGAATCTCTATATGTCTCAGTTTCCTCATTTGTAAAATGCAGATAATAATAGCATCAATGTTCCAGGGTGGTTATGAGGATCAAATGAGATAACATATGTGAAATACCTAGCAAATTTACATGTGGTTTATCAAAGCTGTTATTATTCACTCAGGCTCTCTTCCCTTCTCATCTAGACCATTGCAAAAGCCTTCTAATTGGCATCCTTGCTTGAGTCTCTCTTCTGTCCAACCCATCTTCTATGCTGCTGCCAAGGGAATCGTTCCTGTCACTGCCCTGCTCAAACACCTTCAAGCAACCTCTAGGAAAAGAGGACAACTCCTCAGCCTAGCATTGAAAGTCCTCCACACTTCCACATTTCCAGCATTCATTCACATTCCTCACCTTCATGAAATCTGGTCCCATCAGACCAGATGACTAGCATCTACCCAAACTTGGTAGAAGACTTCCTATTTTCATACATGCCAAGCCAAGCCCCATGCTTGGCATGCTCTTCTTTCTCAATTCTGTTTCTCACCTCTTTTCATTCTAACCTTGGGACAGGGGTTGCCTCCTTCCTGAAGGCTTCCCTGTTCCCCTCCCCCTACCACACACACACACACACACACACACACACACACTCTCTCTCTCTCTCTCTCTCTCTCTCTCTCTCTCTCTCTCTCTCTCTCTCTCTCTCTCTCTCTCTCTCTCTCTCTCTCTCTCCTAGTTACTCCTCCTCCCTCCATTCTCCAATAACCAATTACTGTGGATGTGGATTTTTTACTTGTATATATGTTGCATGCCCCTCCCCCTCCCAGATGAGTGTAAATATCCTTGAAGACTAGAAGGAACCATTCTCTGAGTAATCATAGGCCTAGCACAATGTTCTGCATGCAGTAGGTGTAGGTGCTTTCTGAATGGCTGAATTTAATTGAATCGTAGACAAATTAGCAAGATGTGGACTTGCATACTGCAACCTGACTTTAGAAGGGACACAGTGATCAGAGGTGAAAAATTAGTTAATAAGAGTTAATGTCCTAATAACTTTCTAGAACATGAGTGGATATTTTCATTTACTGTGTCTCCATACCAAAACAGAGATCTGCATGTGGAGGCTCTGTCTTTGAAGGGGAGGACCTGAGACCATGCTGAGAAAAGAAGCAAATGGAGACATGGGGGGACACTGACCTGAGAGTGCTTGATCTTCTTCAGGATTAGGTTTAGGATACATATGGAGGAAGGGGAGATGCATCAAAGCAGGCAGTTTGACGTATAGGGGCATAGATTGAGAGTTAGAGGGAGGTCGGGGGGTCATATAATCTAAGGTCCTCATTTTAGAGGAGTCTGCGGAGCCTCAGAGAGATAAAATGGATTGCCCAAGGTCACATCATAAGTGGCAAAGTCAGGATTCGAATCCAAGTCCTCTGACTTCAAAACTAGGAATCTTTCCACTGGACCATACTGCCTCTTAAGCCTGAGATTTCCTAATACGAATGCCATGTTGCAACAGCATCTAGTCACCAATGTTTCACAGGTGGGCATTGGAGTTTGAAAAGCAAAATGGAATCCTTGCTATCAAAAACTTGGGAGGAATGATAATGGCTCCCATATTCTCATTCAATCTCATGATGAGGGTCTCCCCTCCCCCCCACCCATGGAATCATGGCTCTTCCTTTGGAGCTTTTAGAGCCCGATATCACTGATGTCCGATTCCATTTTATAGCTGACAAAAAACAATCTCAGCTAGTGTCCGAGGGTATTACATATTCCTGTTTACTTAAATGAAAAAGAGATAATATTTGGCCAGGGACAACAAAAGACATGGCCGCTAATGCCAATTACCTGTCATTGCAGCTCAACCTTCCCAATGCCAGGGACATTGGTATAATTGCCATCTCATTCTAGAAATGGCTGCTACAGATCTTTGGAGAAAACTGCCCCCTAGTGCCCTGCTTTACATTTCTATGAGAATTTATATTAAAAAATAATCAAATGTTGGCAACAGCATCAAAATACGATCATCATCATGATTGCCAACAAGTCTCTAGCAAGTCTGTCCTTGTGAGAGTCTTGAAAGGTACATACCATAAGTGAGGCTCAGGGTAGTTAAGGGATATGTCTATAATTGCTTAGCTACTAAGTAACAGAATCAGGATTTGAACCCAGGCCTTCAGATTCCAAATACAGAGCCCTTTCTTCCATTGCACTCCAAACCAATGAGTCTGGGATGGATCTCCATTTAAAGTCATCTATGTCATCCCTCTCCCTCCCAGGACTAGAGAAGTAGCATTGGGAAGCTGGTATATATTGAGCTGAATCTGCATTTAACATATGGTTGTTGCATTCCCCTGGGCAAGTTACTTTACGTCTCAGTACTCTGGGCAACTCTCTAACACAGTAAGTCATAGAGAAGGTGCTGACCTGCATCAAGGGAGGGAGTTTCCCCACCAAGGAGTTTCTTATGCCAATGAAATCACAAGTCCAATCTCTGCTCCTACCTCCAAGGATTACTGCATCCTTTGTTTAGGAAAAAACAAGTCTATAAGTATGGTTTGTCTTGAATTAGTTTGGCATTCAAGGCCCTCTGACATTTGGCTGCAACCTATTTTTTACAGCTTTGTCTCTCATTGTTCCCCACGCATATCTCCTGCTCAAACCAAAGTGATCTTCTCACCATTCCCCCAGCCACCCTCTGTACTTTCCTGCCTACATACCATTGGTCATGCTGTTGTTTCTGCCTGGAGTGCCCCCATAACTCTTCCTCCCTCAATTTTTGTTACACGGTAGCACCATACTGGTCTACATTTCTTCCTTCCTTTTTCCTTCCTTTCTTCCGTCTTTCCTTCAGTTGACATCTAATGATCCCATCCTACTGTTTGTGCTCAGTGCTGTGGGTTACACAAAGATATTTGAAGTGGTCATGCCTTAAGAAGAATTGGAAAGGAGATGAGGGTGGGAAATAGATCAAATAGTTATGAAGTAAGGTAGAATGCAATCAGGGCCACTAGAAAGGCTTAAATTACTATGGGAATTCAGAGAAAGAAGGGATCACTTTGATGAGAAAGGGAAATTATTGGAGTAAGCATATGTCGCCCTAAGATGACAACTCTGAAGGGGACAACAGTCCTTGGTCTGTGTCATCTCTGGTCAGATTGCTTGTAAATCAGTCAACGGTGGCCATCACCCTGAATTATTTCAGTTTGCCTAGGCTGCCATGGGTCTGAGGCAGGCACAGGGGCTAGGTAATTAGGGCAGGCCTGGAATAAAGTCTCCAGTGCCAGGGTCCAAGCACAGGGCCAGTTAGGGGAGGTTAGCCACCTCTAAACTCCATTCCATTGCAACGTTGACAGGTTCTGAAGTGACTGGCAATGCTCTAGAGAATAGGGTAGAATTGGCAATGATCTAGAGTCTAGAGTCTAGGTGAGGACTGGAAGTGCTCGAGTCTGGATTCTTGTTGAAGTGGCCACTCTTTATTCCCCACAAAGAGAAAGAAGATCCTTGGAGGTCACTGAAGCCAGCCAAAGGCCATGATTAAGAAATATCTGAAAGACTGAGCTACAGAACCTCGGAAATATATGTACGGGGAGAACAGAGCCTGGTAGCTTGTAGAAACTTGAACATAAATAAGTTCTTTTTTAAAGGAAGTTGACGCCCTACCTTCTGGATGCAAGAATCATAGGATTTAGCCAGAAGCTGAAAAAAAAGCCAGAAGGGGCCTCAGAGACTGTCTGGTCTGAGCCCTTCACCTTAGAGGCCCAGAGATAGGATTTACTCAGTCACACAAGTGACATCCCAGGATCCCAAATAGAGCAAGAAAGGACCTTGAAAGTCACCAAGCCCAGTCCCCTTGTTTTGCAAACAAGGGAACTGGGGCCCAGAGACAGTTGGGGGAACAGGATCATAGATTTAGAGCTTGAAGGGACCTCAGAGGCCATCTGATTCATTGCCCTCTCAGAGTTCCCACAATGGCAATTCAAAGTTAGAAGGGCCTCGGTGGTCCATGCAATCCAACCTATACACAATTAATACCCCCATAACATACCTGACAAGAGGTGATCAGCTTCTTCTTGAAGGCTTTCATGGTGAGGGAATCCACAGCTTCTCAAAGCAGCCCGTTCTACCCTGGGATTGCTGATACTGTGAAGGTTACACTGAGCCTAAAGGTATCCCTTTGCATCTTCCATTCCCTCTGAAGCCAAGCAGAGCAAATCGAATCCCTCCTTCCTATGGTAGATATGTCTCATGTCCTGCCTAGTCCTGTCCAACCT
The DNA here is from genome assembly GCA_023548195.1 of Bettongia penicillata ogilbyi. Lineage (NCBI taxonomy): Eukaryota > Metazoa > Chordata > Mammalia > Diprotodontia > Potoroidae > Bettongia > Bettongia penicillata. The sequence goes on from JAJHZJ010000098.1 coordinate 802,336, forward strand.
AACCCTAGCTAGTGGTTAAGAGAGTTAGACTTGGAATCAGGAAGTCATAGGTTCAAATCCTGCCTCAGACGTACTAGATATGTGACTCTGGGCAAGTCATTTAATCAATCCATAAAAATTTATGAAGTCCTTATTTTGGGCCATGCACTGTGCTAAGCACTGCATTTACCCTCTCATTTCCTGAGTATCTTCATCAGCAAAATGGAGATAATAATAGCACCTATCTCAGGTTTATTGTGAGGTTCAAATGAGATAACATTTGTAAAGCATGTTGCAAACCTTAAAATGCTATATAAATACTGGCTATTATTATTAAACACACTTGGTTCCTTCACCTAATCATCATATGACACAGACTCAAAGTCCTACACCGTCTTAGTCTCCCTACTCTGGATGCTCTCCAACTTATTATCAAAGTCCTTCTCAAACCATGGTGCCTACAACTGAACACAATATTCCAAATGAGATCTGATGAGGGTTGGGTACGGCAGGATTATCATGTTTGGAATAAAGCTTCGTTATTGCGTTGATTAGAGTTCCTAAGGCTTTCAAAGTTGTTAGCCTTTATACTGTTACTGTTATATAAATTGTTCTCTCTGCTCCCTTCCCTCTGCATCAGTTCACAGAAGATTTCCCAGGTTTCTCTGAAACTGTCTCTTTCATCACTTCTTACACACAATACTATTATGTTACATTCAGAAACTGTTTCTTTTGAGTAAGGCATACCTATCCAGAGCCATATTCCAATAATGGATTTTATCCTACCGAGTCTCAGTGATAACAATGAAATCTAATGTTCCTCTTTGCATGTGAACCTCTAGTTCCTGTGGTTTGTTACCTAAACTTTGGGTATTTTCATATAGACATCTGAGGCCATGGCTTTTAACACAGACTCTTTTCTTTGACTTAATGCCCTGTGAATCTCTGGGTGTCTTGACTACTAATGTTGTCGGACTACTCTCTATAGTACCTAGATTGGGGGCTATCCATAGGCCTCTTCTACCTCTCCATTCCGTTTAATTTAAGTCCTTTTCATAAGATTTGTGAGACACTAATGCATTCTTGTCGGCCTTTGTTAGGCATACTCATTCTCCAAACGGGTATCTGTTATCCCTAAATTTAAGCCATAGTCCAGAAATCCAAATCCCCTTCTCAGACACCACCCTTTTGTTCACTTCCCAAATTAATCTGTCTTTTTACGTCCCTTTCCCTCTGTGGGCAACAGTGAAGAAAACCCAACCTGTGCCCCTTTGCTCTTCTGTGTCTTGTCCAAGACTTCATGATTGTTGGCTATCCTTTCTAGGTTCCTTCTGGCCGTGTCATTTGTGTCCAAATGAATCACTTTTTGGTAAGTCTTTGGGAAGCGGGAGGGCTTCTGGCATGTCTTGGATATATGCTGTCTTGGAAGATACATTAGTGTTATCAAGTAAACAAATAGCTGCCTCGGTGTAACCTCCGAGGAAGGAATCACCCTCTACTCTCTCTTTTCTGATTTTTACTAAATGACCTCTTACCTCATAGCTTCTGTGATTCCACTGTATCATTGGCTTCTTTTTCATCAGAGCATCCAGCCTTCCTCTTCAGGAGGAGTCTCTCACTGTTGTGAAGCCATGATCAGACAGCTCTCCCCTACTTTTCCTTTCTCCTCAGTCTTTCCTTCTCCATCATCCTCATGAGTCAAGTCTCTCCTCCTTCTCCCTCAGCTCCCTCCCCCACCCCCAACGCTTTGTCCCTGCTTCCTTCTTCTCCCTTACAATCTGGAGGATGGAGAGGCATGTCAGCTGTTCGCTTCATCTTGTCCTCCAGGAGAAAATCAGTCTCCACTTAGAACACAGATAACAGTCACTTGGCTGTGGCAGAAATGTAAACAGCGCACACAGTTTCCCTTATTCTCCCTAATGTTTGATATTTTTCAGCCTTGTTGTTTTGTTTTGTTTTGTTTTTTGAGCTAGTGGGTGTTTGTATCTCAACACAAAATACTTAGTTAAAACTTTTACATGTGATTAGCACCTCTTAATAACTTGACAACTCCACTCAAATTTCTTTCGTCTCCAAACAGCCTCAGGCGCTCACACAAGCACTTCAGCCTTTCACCACTTTCACCCATCAATTTACTCCATCAATTTTCCTTCGCCTTTAATTGTTGCACTTACCCTTTCTTACCTTCCTTGCCCTGTGTTGCCAGCTACCTTTCTCTTGTCCTTTTTAAGTCTATCTCCTCAGGTTCTATTCCCTAGCCCTCCTTGAAGCTCTTCAGTCCTTTTGTGTCCTTCTTAAGAGTCCTTCGTTCTGCTTCTTTCACCCAGGAAGTAGCATCTGGGCCTAGAAAGTTTTCTCCTTCAGGTTTTTTTCAATTTCTTCCAAATTTTGCCAATTTTCTCCTCCCCAGGATCAATCTCTGGCCAGTTTCACTAGTCAAGACTTCTCCAAGTCACTTACACAATTTCCTTCTCCTTATTCATCTCAAGTCTTTCACTCTTGTCTGGTTCCTTCTCCCACAATATTCTTTTACTGAAATTGGAAAAAGTCTTTCTGAGTCCCGGAGAGTTTAAGTGATTTGGACACAGCAATCAAATGATAGAAACAGGTCTTCAATGCAGGTCCCCTCATATTAAATTCACCCCTTCACATTTAGAATATTTCAGTTCAGTGTTTTGCTTCTCTGATAAGAAAGGTAGGAACTGGACTTAAAATTTCATTCCTATAGAGAACTTCTGCATGAAAGAGCTCTCTCCACCAGAGCACATTAACACTCTCTTTGCAACTTATAGTCCTAGAAATTTGCTTGGAGCAAAGGGACTTGCCCAGGGCCCCACAGCCATTGTGTGTGGAACTTGAACCCAGGTCTTCCTGCATTCTAGACTGACTTTCCATCCACTATGCCACACTGACTATTTCCCTAGTAATGCTCTGCTGCTTCTGTTATGTTTCTTGTTTTCTAAATATGAAAGCTCAGAAAGGCACCAATAAGGGCCTCTGGCTGCCTTTTAAATGATGCACTAAAGTTCTGTCCCCAGATTTCCAGCTGAAAGTCTCCAACTCTGCTGGGACTCCCTTGTTCTGCATTTTTTGGCTACTCTTCCCTTGAGGCAGCTTGGAATCCTGGAGAGGGTGGCGGGCCCCACAGCAGGCATGAGTTGCATGGAGGAGTTTGGCCCTGTCCCTTTTTCACTGGGGGCCTCAGCCCCCTTGCCTGTAAATGAGGGGACTGGACAAGGGGATTTCTGAGATCCCTTTCAGACCTACCAACCCCTCTCCTCCGTCTTCTCTAATAAGGAAAAAAAGTGAGCCTCCTGAATTCGGGTCAATGGGTACGACTCCAGAGATGCACGTCTGCGTCATGTTTCCATGACAGTGCTCCTGCAAATAAGGAGGAGAGGTATGGGAACAACATTTGTCTGCTGCCCACTGATTTCTCCCTGCTTCCCCTATCGCCCACCCCCACTCCACTCTATTCTCTTGGGACTGCAGGCTGCCTCCAGGTGGCAGGAGTGAGACTTGGATGGCTAAGCTGGCGATGCCACCTTCTAAAGGCTGAAGATGACTCTGAGCTCTCACCACATGCTCTGACATCTCCTTGCCCCCTAGCCCTCTGGGAGAGGTGCTCATGGGGCTGTACTTGTCACTCAGGAAAAGTATTAGGGCCCTGATGGCAGCAAAGGTGGGAGAAGCACTGGTCTCTAAATCAGAAGATGCAGGTTCCAGTACAGATTCTGTGCTCTGTGCTCCCAAGCAAGGCACCTCCCCTCTGAGCCACTCCCTTTCCCCCTAGAAAATGGAGAGAATAATACTTCAGTTGCCATGAGAAGTTTGTAAACCTGAAGTACCATAAAAACAGGAACTCAGTCTAAGTAGTGCCCTACCTCATATCCTAAGCAGTCAAAGGTCAAGGTAAGCTGGGCAGCTAGGTTATTCAGCCCACCAGCATAGATAGAAGCCCTTAATTCAGTCCAAAATGTTTATTTTCCAGATTAATGAAAAGCTGTCTCTATAAGATACATGGACCACAGACTTAAAAGTTGGACCCCCTCTCATTTTACAGATGAGGAAACTGAGGTACAGAGTTTAGTGACTTGTCCAGGGTCCTACAGCTAGTATTTAAGGAAGATTGGAACCCAGGTTTCCCTAACTCCTGGGTCATCGCTTATCTTCTCTGAACACAGGGATGTTGTTTCTGCATAAAGCCAAAATAACCAGTCAGCTCAGTGGAGGAGTTCCCTTCCCCCTCCAAACCAAACCCCAAACTGGTTGTCTGGCTAAATGACTCAATTGCACAGTGAGTTCAAGCAGAGTAGCCCTGAGCACCTGCTACCTTTACAAAGTGAGTAACTGATTGGCTTCTATTTCTGGAAAGCTGGGGCTTTCCATGACATTGGCACTGTAGCTGGGTGAGGCCTGAGGCTAGGCTGGAGTAGGGGGTGGGGGTAATGCTTTCTTTCAAGCTGATGCTTCTTTCCTTTCCTTCTCGACATTCACTACAAGGGGGCAGCACAGGAATGCACATACATGCCTTCCCATCACTGCTCAGGAAGAGCTGAGCACCCATCAAAGGCTTTTTCTGGGCTCCCACAACATGGTCTGACGTACAGGCCCGCTAGTGAGGTAGGCAGGGGAGGAAAATCTGGCTAACTGGTGTTGCACGATGGCTTACCATCCAACTTTTAGAGGTCTGACTTTCTGAGGGCAAATTCGGATGTTACCTTTTTCTTTGAAAATGAGTTTGGGTTGTAGGTGAGATGAAAGGCTTCTGGGAAGGTCAAGGCCAAGGAAGCTCCTTGAGTGCTGACTCCAGATGCTGCCATTTGTAGTTAATTTTCTGAAAAGGAAACAGGGAAAAACCAACTAATTCCCAGCATGGGGCCTCAGCCTCTCATTACTGGGCCTAGCTGTTTCCAACTCAAGTGACTTTTCCTGTTGAGCTCTTTCAAGAGTAGCGCCTCCTCTGGACTCATTCTCTCAACTCCTGTCCTCCCATTACATAACGTTTATCTTTGCTGGTGGATGACTTAAACACCCAATTGCCTGTTGCCCAGACTATGCCTTGGAGCTGGGTGGTGAGTCTGTTAAATTCCTCTACAAGTACATATTTTTTGGGCAGGAGCTGCTGAGAAACGATTAACTAAGGACAAAACTGAACTGAATAGGAGGAAAATAGCAGGCCGCATTGTACTAGGGAAATCACAAAGCATTTTCAGTGCCTCTGAGCTGCCCTCTGACCCTAAAATTCATCTCTTTAGCAGCAATAGTCTCCTAGCACTACTATATGCTTCCGAGTAATGGACTACCATGATCTCTGGAGAATGCAAATTGCAGGTGACTCAAAGGACAATGGCAAGGTGTATGGCAGGTGGTGGCAGGAAGCAATGCATTACCAACAATGCCTCGTAAGCAACCAAAGAATGTGTAACAGGAGACGGAGGCAGGCTATTCATAGAACAAGTGAGAAGGAGCACAGCTGGGCAGTCTAGTTACTACACTAGCACCATGGAAGACAAAGACCGAAAGGAAAGCCATTGATGTGTTGGAGAGATGTTATATGGTAGATTTATGAAAGCATTTGAATAAAAGTCATCTAAAATAAAGCATGCATGATTGGCTTGATATCTCTATCAGTGGAAGAGGCACTTGCATTGATGAATTCATTTATCTGTTGGCAACAACGTCACAAGGCTAGATGATACCAGCCCATTTGGATAGCCCAATCTGTATTATTCAAGTACTCGAGATCCACTTTGTAAGACTTTCTAGGACATGTTTCTTCCCAGACTCCTATTGGCCTTCCAAGGCAGTGTTCTTTGGCAACTCTCCAAAAGTGTTACACTCCAAAAGTGTGTGAAAAGCACATCAACTCTCCTAAGTTACACCAATGAAAGCTAAACTCAGGCAAGTAATACCAAATTAGAACACTTTGAGGGTGAGCCAAGTTCAAGAGCTAATCCAGCTAAATGGGGAAAGGTTCATGAGATGGTTGGCCACCAGATAACAAATTACTTCAGCTCTAGCAACTAAGATATAAAGGAAGGGGTCATTGTCTGCATCGGTAGGGAGAATACTCATACCGAGCAAATAACAAATACGTGGAGTTTTTCGATTTGGAAGGGTCTTCTGTGGTCATCTAGTCCAACTTATACATGAAAGGAATCCTTATTCAAGCATATCCTAAATAGATCGATCACACTCTACTTGAAGAACCCCAAGGAGAGGGAACCCACTACCTCTCCAAGCAGTTCATCCAACTTCTGGAGAGCCCCAATCTTTACTAAGTTGCTCTGCACATCTAACACCAGTGTTGCATCTTGGCAATTTCTTTCTGTTTCTTCTGGTTATGCCCCATGGAACCAAGCAGAAAAAAATTTAATCCCTCTTCCCTATGACAACCCTTTGTAGGGTCATGCACTTCTCATGCCCCCCCTTGAGTCTTTTGTTCTCCAAACTAAACATTCCCATTTCATTCACTGAACCCTGCCCTGGCATGGATTCAAGGCCCTGCACCAGCAGAGCATCTTCCTGGGGATACTCTCTCAATTACCAATGTCCTTCCTCAAATGTGGCACCCACAAGTAAACATGATCCTCCACATGAGGTTTGATTGGGGCAAGGTATAGATGGAGGATCACCTTGCTAGTCCTTGAAACCATGTTTCTTCAGAGCTTTTGAGTATTAAAATTTTAGCTCCATGAGCATTCAGTAGAAGCTGAGACTCATAACTAAATGGCGTTGAGGGATTCCTAGTGGCTTTCATGAATTTCCTTAATCCCTCCCCCCCCCCCCCGTCACCTCCCATTTCTCCACAGACCAGCCACTATGAAACAGGAGTCACCAATAGGAAGACATACATCTATCTACCAGTGAATTGTGGAGATTTGCCTAGTGAATCTCCATGCTGTATCTGTGCCTTGGTTGGTATCTTGCTACTAGAGACTTAAGGATATGCTACAGTACCCTAATAAAAAATACAGCTATGCCTAAAAGTGGTTACTCATAAGCCCATAGTTATCGATTAACAACTTAGCTGAAATGGAAGTGGGAAAAGTCTAGAGCAGAGGCAAAGGGGGCTGACGGTGGAGGCACAAAAGTATCAGAGGTCAACTTCAATGACTTCCCAATTTTGCCAGATCTGGTCTTGATGCTTATCAGTGGCTCTCTTCATATTCCTAGCCATCGGGCTACAAAAAATTACCATCCACATTCACCTTTTGAATCAATGCCACAGGTTCCTGATTTTTGTCCTAAGATACAGGCAAAGAGAAACCCAGAGCAGAGTGCAAGTTGGCAAACATTATGTTTGGCTGATTTAAATGGGGAGGGAGCATGATATAGTGCTTGGAGTCAACCTTGAAACTAGGAAGACTTGGGTCCAAGTCCTCATCATATCTGAGATGGATCTTTCTAGAGGAATCACAGAATGTCAGTGCTCACAATGAACCTTTAAGATTATCCACACCAGCCATGTCACTCAAATTGAGGGGTGGGAAGTACAGGGATCACTAATCCATACATAAGGATCCCTGTGGACTGTACATTAACTTCATTTTGAAATGTGATATTATGGATGTTTTGTTATATTTTTATTTATTTTGTTAAATATTTCCCAATTAAATTTTAATCTGATTCAGCTGCACTCAAAAATGTAACCGGCCACGTGCAGTCATATGCTCATCTTCTCTCCTCTACGCCAGGGATTCCTAAACCACAGTCTGTGAACTTTAAATTTTCTTTGATAGCTGTATTTCAGTGCAGTTGGTTTCCTTGATAATACTGCATATTTTATTTTATGCATTTGAAAACATTGTTCTGTAAAGTGGTCCAGAGGCTTCACCAGATGGTCACAAAGGTTATGGATGCAGAAAAGCCCTCATCTCTACTAACCCCTTCATTTGTCTGATGGGGCACAGACAGATTACCAGCCTTGCCCGACTCAGAACCAGGACCTAGGACCATATCCACATAAGGACCCACATAGTCCTGGGTTCTTATTAGTGCCATCCATGTGGAATTCTTCAGTCTCGTTCATGAGCATATTTGAAACATCGGAGCTGTCTTTTTTTGAGCGGCAAGGACAAGCCCCTGAACTCCACAGTCCCGTCTCTTGCTGTAGTTCCAGTCTAGGGCTCCTGAGCCAAATCTGAGAAAGTGCCCCTCCTTTGCTGTCCTCTGTGCTCTCCAATGGATTTGGACCTCTCCTTTCTTGGGCCCCCTGCAATGCACACAGCCCCTCGGTGTGTATTTCTGCCCATGTCATCACCCAGAACATATACCTGTCATTCAGGTTCCCAAAATGCACAGCTATGCCTTGAAGCCAAAATAGCTCATCTGTCTTTGGAATTCCCTACCTCATAAGGTCTCTGAGCCTGGGGTTTTGACCTTCAGGGAACTGTGTAAGACACGTATTTTTAGCCCAGCTTTTACTCGAGCATTGTGGGGGCAGAGCCCATTGGCTGGAAGGCCTCTCCTCTTGGCTTCTCCACCACCCAAATGCTTTAGTGTCTACAGCACCAATTCCTGACTTTGGGGGAGCTCAGACACTCGATCATGTCTAGGACACTCCTTCCCCACCCCTATTCCCCACCCCACCCCCCTCGTCTGCCTCCTGTTCTCTCCTAAAAAGGCCGTCTGCTATATACTGAATGTTCTATTTTCAATTCAAGAGAATTAAAATTCACCCAGGGGCTGGGAAGGTCAGGAGGGGTGGGGAATTTTGAGATTGTCCCAGAGATCATTTGCCACCCCAGGGTGGGGAAGCTTCACAGCAGAGGAGCCCGTCGATCTTAGTTACTGGCTAGGAAGAAGTAAATGACAGTAATGAGGGTGAACTGGAGGGATGTGCCTCCTTCTTTCTGGTTTGTCATCCTTGACACTATTTTATAAACAAGCGGGACAACAGAAAATAGTGGGGTATGGTGGAAAGAGCCCTGGACTTGGGAGGACTCGCGTCACCCGACCCAAGTGTAAATTCCATCTCTGCCACTTAGTAACTGTGTGACCTTAAGCAAATCTCTTCCCTCTCCCTGGATCTCAGTTTCCTTGCTTGTTAAGTGAGAGGGCTGGACAAGATGACTTCTAAGGCTCCTTTTAACTCTGGATCTGTAGTTTTCGGATCCTTTTCTCCAGATTCCATCGGAATGTTGAAGACTCCCCCTTGGCCCCGAGTGGCTGGAGCTGTCTACAGAGGAGCTCCACGAGATAAAGATGAAAAGGCCCCTGCCCTGGGGTTGTTCTGACAGTACAAGGCTCTGACAGTCTCCAGCCATTGTGGCAGCTCATTAGATGTATCCAAAGCCAGTGGATATACTGATTAATGCCATGCTCTAGCAGGGTGCTCTTTGCAATCCTGAGGGAGGTGGAACTAGGGGACAGGGGCGGGGAGGGGGAGGACAATGCAGGAGAAACTAAAAGCAATGACAAATTGAATCCCTAGCTTAGAACTTATGCATAGCTCTTGCTGAAAGCAATGCCTGAACTATTGGGTCCAGACCAGAAAGGGCACCTGGGGGGCGTGTATAGTATATCCCAGGGACCCCTCCTTTAAATTCCAGCAGGACCTTGAGCAAATTCTTCCTTTCTCTCAGCTTCCTTTCCTTCCTCGGTCAAACTAAAAGCTTGGCCTAACTAACCTGGAAGGTGTCTCAGCTTGAAATCATACAGTTCCACCAAGTTTGCTGTTACTCACATGATTCTCTACCATAAAAACCCACTCCTTTTATTCTAGTACCTACGTGGCAAAATAGATAGAGTTCTAAACTTGGAGTCAGGAAGAATGGGGAAGGATTCGGTTCAAATCCTATCGCAGGCATTTACAAGCCATCTGACCCTGGCAAAGTAAGTCAGTAAAAAGCTATAGAGCACTTACTATGTGCCAAGCAACTAGGTGGCTCACTGGATAGAATGCTGGGCCTGGAGTCAGGAAGACCTGAGTTCAAATCCAGCCTCAGACATTTACTAGCTGTGTGACCCTGAGCAAGTCATTTGACCTCTGTTTGCCTTAATGCACTGGCAAAAGAAATGGCAAACCACTCCAGTATCTTTGCCAAGAAAACTCCATAAGAGGGTCACAAAGAGCCAGATGCAAGTGCACAAAAACAACTGTTTACCAAGCACTTTGTACCTCTGGGGATACAAGTCCAGTGAAGGAGTCAACATGCAGACATATGGAGTAGATGGGAGACAGTCAGCAGAGGGAAGGCATGGGGAGAAACTTCTTGTAGAAGGTGAGATTTTAGCAGCCTCAGCACCTGCTCACCGGGTTGTTATGAGATGACCTATGTAAAGTGCTTTGTAAATCTTAAATAGCAGTATAATTACAATTGCTAGCTATTGTTAATACGCTATATTGCAGAGAAGAAATATATCAGAATTCATATGCCACCCCAGCTCTCTTTTTGAGAAAGTACCTTTATATGTCAGTAAGTTGGATGGGTATAAATCTCTCTGGTGTACTGTGAGAGGCGCTAAGGCTCCCTATCCAAAGATCTCTTCCCCATCCCAGTCTGCCAGGGGCTCTGAAATTCCCATATGATTTATTTTCCTTCTTTGGGAAAAGCACTGACAGCCTGAGTTCCCATCCAATCCCACAAACATTTGTTAAATGTTTGCTTGTGAGGTCTGCAACCTCAGTGTCATCTGTGACTCCTCACTCCCACTCACTGTACAAAGCTAATCAGTTGCCAAATCCTCTCCACAACATGTCTTACATAAGATCCCTTGTTCCCCCTTATGTAGCCATCTTCCTAAGTGAGCCTCTCTTGCAGGGGCCTCCTGATTGGGTCTTCCTGCCTCAAGCCTCTTCCCACTCCAATCCATCCTCCACTCATCGAGCAAAGTGATTTTCCCAAAGCTGTGGTCCAACCATGTCAGTCCCCTGCTCATTTAATTGCAGTGACTTCCTATTCCTTGAAGGATCAGACATAAAATCCTCTGTTTGACACTTGATAACTCTTCACAATCTGGCCCTTTCTCACCTTTCCAACCTACTTACATATTATCTCCTTCTACGCTCTCTATAGATTAGCCATAACTGTTCTAATGCACGATGCTCCGTTTCCCACCTCTGGCTTTGCCCTGTCTGGTACCCCTGCCTGAAATGCTCTTTCTCTTCATCTCACCTCTTGGAATCCCTAATTTCCTCCCAAACTCAGCTTGATGGCCACCTTATACACAAAATCTTTCGTGTTTCTCTTCCTCCCCTTCCCCCACCCCAGCTGCTAGTATCCTCCCTCACAAAATCCGTTTTTCACATACTCTGTAAATGCTTACATATGTTTGTGTTTCTTTCCCCCTCGTTCGAATGTAAGCTTCTGGAGGACAGGGACAGTTTTCACTTTTGTGTTTATATGCTGGGCTCTTGGCACAATGCCTAGTGTGAATTAATGTGAATTAATGAATTTGTTTCATATGGGATACAAAAGCGACCCCAAACATTGCCTGCCCTCAGCTAGCTCCATTCTATAGTTTAAATGCAAGTATTACCTGGGAAGGAGGAACATATGAGGCCACAATGAGCCATTAATACCTGAGCTCCAATTTATTTATCAGAATTAGCTCCAATCCCTGATAAGGACCCGAAGGGAATGACAACACAGCATGAGGAAGTTTGGAGGGAGGGCAGGAGGAGGGAAAGACCCAAGTCTAGAGCATGAGAAGGAAAGTCTGTTAGAGGAGGGAAAATGCCAAGTTTGGCGCCGAAGCATCTCAATTCAACATTTATTAATTGCCTACTGTGTACAGAACACTCTGCTGCACATGGAGGAGAGATACAAAATGTTGACAAAACATAGTCCTTTCCTTTAAGGACCTCATAGGGCAATAAGATGCAAACATTAGGAAGTATACTTATGCTTGATCCCATTGATATGGGTTCTTCCTCCAAAGAGACTCATTGCACCCAGCTGTGGTTCCACTTAGGCTCCTGCCCTCTTTTGTTTACAATCTACCCAGTACAGCAGAGGCCTTCCTCTAAGTTCCTTAACATTTTGTGGATGCCCTTGTCTAGCACAGTGCTCTGCATACAGTTGGTAATTAATGTTTGCTGAATAAATGAGTGGAAACCTCTTCTACCCTATTTGATGTCCCCCCTCTTCTTTCTGTCCTCTGTTGCTCTCTCTACACTTCTCACTCACCTCATTTCTGCTCTAACTTTCCTGTGCTGCTGTTTTTTTACACTCCTTTGATGGAGATTAACCTTGATCACTCACTACTTTCTATCATCATCCATTATTCATCACTCCATTGTCTTTTGGGTCACCTGCAACTTTGATTCTTTGGACATTGTGGTAGTGTATACCTTGAATGCCAAGCAAAGGAACACATTTTATTTGAGGAATAACAGGGAATTGTGGACAGTTTTTGAGCAAACAAGTGATGTGACCAGAACTATGCACGAGCAAGTTTATTCTGTATTAATTCAATTGGTTTCAGTTCAATTTATTGAACACCTTCTATGAGCTGGGCAGTGATGGGAATGCCAAGACCAAAAAACAAAAAACAGTTCCTGCCCTTAAGGAGCTTACACTCAAGGAGCTAGGTAAGTGAGTGGAGGTGAGGAGGCCACTTAGGAGGCTATGGTAGTAGTCTAGGCAGGTGATAATGAAGGTTTGAACTATAGTGCTAGCTGAGAAGAGCAAGGAGAGGATTGATGAGAGATGACAGAGGGAGAGAACTGACAAGGCTTGGGAACTGAGTGACTATGAGAGCTGAGGGAGTGGGAAAAGTCAATGGTAAGGCCAAGGCTGGGAGCCTGGGTTAATGGTGAGGTCACAGACAGAAAGGGAAACTAGAGGGATGTACAAGTTTAGGGCATTCAGTGGCACCTGGGGGGATGCCAAAAGCGCAGAACCAGTCACTAAACATTGATTAAGTGCTTGCTATGTGTTGGTCACCCAAAGGTAAACACAGTTTTTACCTTAGGTCAGACTAGTCCACATAACATAGGTTTGGGGAAATGTGTATACTGCACCAAGACTCAGGAATTCTCCCAAACTGTCATTAGAAAGAGTAGATGTTGCATTTCTCCTTCACATCTCATTAAGCAGACAAACATTTGTGTCCTCTCCTGAAACCCCATCCGGCAAGGTCTCAGCCTCCAAGCGGTCTCGTGGTCTCCTTGTAGGGTGTGGTTGCTCTAGACATTTGTCTTTATGCCTTTCATGTTTTTGTTTGTGACTAGGCTGGTTACTCGGGATCAAATTTAAACGGATTCCTCTGGGGCAGTGATCTGAATGCTGAGATTTACAGGCAAGCTACTTGGAATTCCATATGGGTCTCAGGGTCTTATTTTAACCCAGCAGGTATGGGGAGCAGCGAGGTAAGTGGATCTCTCAGTTCCCCCTCCTCTCCATTCCCCCTCCTCTCCCCTCAGCTTGCCAGAGTCATAGTTGCAGACTTTCCCTGGTCTCACAAGGCAACTGAGATGATTCAAGTAATTTAATTTCCACTAAACAACCATTTCTTCAATCTCCATTATGTGCCAGGAACAGTGCAAGTGCTGGCTAGCCCATAACAAAAATCAAAAAGTTTCTGTCCTCAAGGAATTTACATGCTACTGGAAACAACATATACATAGATAAGTCAATACAAAATATATACCTCATAAATCCAAAGCAATTTCAGGGATGGGAGCACTAGGTGGGTGAATCAGGAAAGCTCTCTAGTAGGAACCAGAAATTAATTTAGCATTACTGAGAGCTGGTGATTATAAGAGACACAGGTGAGAAAGGAGAGTAATCCAGGCATCAGGGCCAGCGTTTGCAAAAGCTCAGAGGTGGGAGATGGAGAGTCATGTACAGAGAACAGCAAACAGACCAGTTTGGCTGGAATGTGGAGTGTGAGAGGAGGAGGAGGAGGAGGAATGTGAAGGCGGTCTACAAAGATAGGTCAAAAGCAGATTGTGATTGATGCACTGGGGACAACAGGAGGTTAGCAAAGCAGTCCCACACATTCCACCTCAACAAAGAGGGAGGCCAACAGATCCTCAGCATAGACTGGGGCAGGCTAAAGGGCCAGCTTCTCTCCTGCCTTTCCCCCCTCTACTCCTGCCTGGTGATGGTAGACTTCCAGATATCTTCCCTTGAGCAAATGTGTTTTTAGAATTCATAAGTCATCTCTTAAAAAAGCGAATCACGTGGTTCTGGAGGAGGGGGGTGTGTAGGATGCAGTGGGGAGATTTTACCTGAAAAGATACAAATGACAGGATAATTTGTCTCTTCTGTTGATTGTTTTGTTTCAGCTGAAAGAATGATTCATGGGCCAATTACAGCCAGAAGAAATGAAGGCAGATGAGTGTGCTTTTATGAGAATAAGCTTTGGGTCCCCCATACTGTGGGCTACTTGCCTCCTGTCCGGCTGGCTTCATGCTGGGACCCTCTGCTGCTGAGCTTCAGTGTAAAATGTCAGTATTGAAGGCCAAGGCATGAAGTGGAGGGGATGTGTAGGGAGGTGTTGGGGTGTGTTTGTGTATTTGTATGTCTGTATATGTGTATCTATGTCTGTGTTTGTGTGTATTACACTGTATGTTTGTGTATGGGACTGTGTGTGTGTGTGTGTGTGTGTGTGTGTGTGTAGAGAACTAGGATACGTAGGGCCTTAGCATGACTCAGTTGGTCGGACAGTATAGGCACAAGAGTCTCAACAATGATGCCTGACTGCCATTGAGAGAGGTTCTTCACACATCTCAAGCTCCTCGAGCCAGTAAAGTCAGATGAGAACTCATGATTTCAGTAGTACAGGAACTCCCAATATGGGAATCTCAACTCCCTTCACTAATACAAAACCACAACTCATTTGTAATGTCAATTCTTAGGGAGTTGCCTGGGGGACTGACAGGTTAAGTGACTTGACTCTCTAGCATGTGTCAGAAAAAGAAACTGAACCCAGGTTTTCCTTATTCCAAAGCTGGTCCTCTACCAGCACACCATGCTTCCCCTCTAGATCTACTTGAGGAAAGTCCTATTACCGGTGGTGGTGCTTAATATTCTGGAACCCAAGCCAGTCAGGAAAAGCTCATTTTTAACCCATTCATTCATTTCATAAAACTACTGACTTTTCACAATGTACCATTTCTCCGATGAGCCTTCTGCCACAGCTCATTGTGTTCTAGTGCTGCAGAACCCAAGCTTGGGTTCTCTGATCCCACTGAACTAGCTAGACCTCGAGTACAGTCCTAGAGATAGTCTGTGGGTATAGTACCCAAGGTCTAGCTCATCCAAACTCAGGGAGCCCATGACAGAGGGGTTCAGGGGAACTTTTTCATACTTTTTAGGCTATAGTGTTTCCAGAGGTGTGGAGGGGTTGACATCTTCATCAGTAATGGAAGTGTCTAACTCCAGGAAAACCATTATTACTAGAAATCAAGAAATATGTAGTATGGCCCTGAGCATGGTGCTAGACACCAACACTGGGGAAGATAGCACCCTAGATGACACATGGTCTCTCCCCTGGGAGAATTCTCAGTCTAATAATGGAGATCAGACCAGTCCAGAAGTCAACAGAATGTAAATTCAAATACCTGGGATTCAAGCTTATTGTATATGCATGAGATTCTTCTCATTGACAGAAAGAAAGATTACTTAAACCTGCATGCCTGTATTATAGATGCAAGCAGAAAGTGCTATGAGATCAGATAAGGAGGCATCACTTTCATTTGGATCTGTCACCTGACCTGGGAACAATCCTGCATCATCCAATCCAAAATGGCAGGAAGCGCCTCTTCCCTAGGCTGGGTCAACCACTCATCTGTCCGGCTCCCCACCCCGCCACCCCAGCACCCTGTGCTCTGCCAGTAAGGGACCCTTCATAAGTGCTTGTTGGTTCTGGCTATGGGCAGCTTAGGATCCCCTGTTTGTTATAAATCCTCCTTCCTTTCAATCCTTTGCCCAAGGGGCATAATATTGGTCTCCACATGTATGCTTAGTGCTGTGTGTGTAAATGTTGGCTAAAGGCATAATTTCTCCCAACCAGGTAGTAAATACTGGTGAGATCACTGCAATAAGAGATTAGTAAGAAGTGTGTAGCACTTTAACGTTGTAGAGCGCTTTACATGCCATAAGTGTATATCCAGTATAGCCGTGTTAAGTGCCTTGAGGACAGGGACTATTTTACTTTGGTTTTTGTATTTCCAGAACCTACTCCAGTGACTAGGATGTCATAGGCAGTTGCTTGTCCTTCATTTTCAGAGGCCCAATGAGATTGCAGGGCAGTGTCTTGCCATGTGCCTGAATTCGATTTAAGTGAGGCAGTATTGCACAAAGTCATGAGAGCTGTCAGCCTCTCTCTTTCAGAGTGGCAACACAAAAGATGACTGGTGACAACTCGGGATGCAGTGGGTGACCTTGATGTCTTCACTGTCTGACCAAGCTCTAAGTGCTCCATATCTCCTGCCTCAGCCTACTTCATGGTCTTTGGAACAAACTGTTCTTGTCTGCCCGTTCCACTGAGGAAGTCTTCACATGCTTGGGGTAGGTACCCCCTAACTCATTGACGATTTTGAGGTTGCCCTCGACCTGGCTTAGCCCATCTGATGAGATGGTTTACCAGGGTGCAGCCACTGTGCATGTTAGAGCTTCTTGGAACCACAGGTGAGAGTTGGGTGAAGGTGGACCCCAAAGGTGGATGAGCAGCCCTGAGAAAGGCTCAGCAGGCCCTCCCTCCAGAGGTGTCTTCCTTGAATACCCCGCACACCAATAGGCAGTTAATGAATGCTTGTTCAATTGAATTAAATTAAGTGGTCTCAACAGAGATACCAACTAAACAGTGCTAAGCAGAGATATAGGAAATAAGGTCTGGCTCATGGTGATTAGCCCCTGTAGTGGTAGGGAGAGTAGCATAGAAATGGGTAGTACTGAAGTTCCTTGGGAATTGATCCTTCCTTCCTAGTGCCAACAGGTACTGTAGGTTTCCCCCCAGTCAACCTTCACTTCATTCATAGAAGCCTAGAACTAGAAAATACCTCAAAAGTCAGAGTGGTCACCAAGTGATCACCTAGGCTCTGGACAATGGCTCCTGGAGATGGGGAGTTCCTGCCTTCCCAAGGGGTGTTCATTTACCTACTTTAGGATAGCTCTAAAAACTTCCTTCCTCTAATTTCTATCCATCATTTTGGTCTTTTCCTCTGGGGGCAAACAGAGCAACTCCAGCCTTCTCTTTCTCAACATGAACATGCCAGGTTCCTCCAACTGGTCTTTGTATGGCATCTTGTTCACCATCTTGGTTTTCTTCCTCTGGATCCATTCCATATCATCCACCTCAAGCTACAGGTGAACATTATTCACTCTAGAGTGAAATTCAGCAAGGATTTATCCAAAGGACCTCAGTGAGGTCCTGGCATGGCATGGAGCTTGGGGAACAACATGATAGGGAAGTTGCCAAAGAGATCTGGCCCGTTGAGTGTCCAATGACACTACTATAAACTTAATTCTACACTTTGTCTCATTCTGGCAACTGTGGGAAATAGTCTTTGTTTTGAGAGTATCTTGGGAAGCTGACATAGGGTAGGTGAGTGACTTTTTCCAAAATTTCATTGCCCTGTAAGGGAACTTGTCCCTTCCTCAGACCAACTTATCTTTATCATGGAATTGTAGAGGTCTAGGGCAAACCCTCATCAGTGGGGCAGCAGGGCAAGGACCCAAAGACATTCTAGGCAGCAGATGGCATTCTTATCAATTTGAGGAGTAGAGTGAAAATCAGATTCCAAAAAACTAAGGGCTGGTCCTATTTCTGCCACTCATGACCTGTAATGCTTTGTTTAAATCACTTATCTCCCTGGGCCTCAGTTTCCTTATCTCTAGAACAAAGGGGTTGGAAAGGCCAGTTTCAAAGGTCTCCTTTGGCTCTAACCTTCTATGGTCTCCAATGGCCTATCTTCCAACCAGTCCTTCTCAAGTCAGTTCTTTCTCATGATCATCTTAATGTTTTTCCACCCCCGCCCCAATCATCTACCATCATAAGTATGTGGTAGCTTTGGAAGCAGACACTGAAATGTATCTCCCTGAAGTGCCCTGTCAGTCACAGCTAATGGGGGTAGTTGGCTGTCATTCTCATTTGGAGTTAGAAAATAAGAGTGGTTTTACTTTTTGCTGCTTTTTCTCCCTTTTGATTTGGTGATTGTTTGGCTTTCTGTCAGCAGGACAGGCAGAGCTTTTTGGAAAGAATGACTAGACCAGCTTCCAGAAAGCCAGGTTCTCTTCCTGTCTGGGCCATAAGCTGGTGGAGTCATGCATCCAATAACATAATCTGCAAGCTGCAAGGTACCATAAAGGTCACCTAGTCCAAATGGGCCTACCCAACCTGGGAAACCCTTCTATGTCTACACTGAAAAGAGAGGTCTCCTTTCTTGGCTTGAATACTTCCAGTGAGGAAGGACTCAGTACTTGGCGGGGCAGCCCAGTTCTATTAGAACCTTCTTCCTTATAATGAGCCAAGCCAGACTTCTCATATGCACTGGTCCCAGTTTTGACTTTTGGAACAATCTAGAACAAACTCACTCCCTATTCTATGTGAGTCTTTTAACAAATCTGATCATAAATATGCCTTTCTTAACTTATATCTTTTCCAGGGAAGACACCCTCAGTTCCTTCTACTGTTTCTCAGATAAATGGGTCCCAGATCCCTTGCCATCCCATTTTATTCACAGACCTTGCAGGTTGATCATCTTCGTGAATTTTATCCCAACCTATCAACCCCTAACCTCCTCTTGATCACTTGAGATTTCTGGGCAGCTACAAGGGACTCAGCCTTTGGCATTGCTTCCCTGGAGAGAGTAATAGAAAGGACCGTGGCCTGAGAGCAGGGTTACTCAAGACTTCATCCTGGCTCTGCCCCAAACTAACTGTGTGTCTCTGGGCAAATTAGTGCATGTCTCTGGACCTCAGTTTCCCCATCTGTAATATGAAAGGATCTTTCCAGCCCCCAATCACTGTGGCCAGATAACAGAGACTGTTATATGTTATATGTACTTTGCGCACAATTTGCATGGGCCACATTTTAGGCCACGAAAACCAGAAAGATGCAATGTCTCAATCAGGTGTAGCTCTGTGGAAGAAGGAAGCTGCAGCTACATTTATTGATAGTAATATTGTCCCAGATCCATTCTGCCAGGGACCACTGGGTTCTTCCCCTCTCCAGACCAGCCTCATAATGTCCAAGATGGGGGGTAGGATATATCCTATTTCCTTCTGAACCCAGGGACACCTTTAACTGTCACCACCCATGAAATGCAATCTTTGAGGGCAGGAGTCATCTTCTCACACAGTGCCAGGTACATAGCAGACATTTAGCAAATGCTTATTGAAAGGAAAAGAGTGGAGTTTATTCACCCATTCAATCAGCATTTCTTAAATATCTCATGTGGGCAGAGCACTATGCTAGGCACTGAGGGGAGAAACAAAGTTTAGCTACTGAAGACAGGGACTATTTCCCTAAAACTTTCTAGTCCACTACCTTACCTCCCTGCAGATTGCCATCCTCTGTCAGTTGTTTACAAGTTGGCTCTCCGGTTAGAATGTGAACTCACGAGGGGCAGGACACAATACCTGCCATGTAGTAAGTGCTTAAGAAATTCTTGTTGATTGACGGACGATTGACCACAACTCTGGAAGCCACAAGTGTAATCCAATTCAATTCAACTTAATTTCTTGAATAAGTATCTATTTTGTTAGCTGTGTGACTCTGAGCAAATGACTTAGTCTCTCTGAAGCTTAGTTTCCTTGTCTGAGGCTGATAATCACTGTAGGTCCTTCAATGAGGTAATTCTGACAAACATTTTGCAAGCCTTAAGGGACTGTCACTGTGCCTGGTAATGAGGCTATAATAACAAGAAATTGTCCTCATTTCAGAGAGGGAAAAGACATGGTCCCTGCCCTCAGGCAGATTATACTCTAGTAGGGGAGTTTGACACCATAATCCTTGGTAATATATTTGAGGTGCAGGAGAGGGGGCAAACTGGCATGTTTATGGGAGACCTGAGAGAGAACAGGGAAGGCTTCCTGGAGGAGGTAGCA
Organism: Bettongia penicillata ogilbyi; assembly: GCA_023548195.1. Lineage (NCBI taxonomy): Eukaryota > Metazoa > Chordata > Mammalia > Diprotodontia > Potoroidae > Bettongia > Bettongia penicillata. The sequence goes on from JAJHZJ010000098.1 coordinate 822,324, forward strand.
CTTTAAAGCCGGAATTCAACAGACAAAGAATGGGTAGGAAGTCATCTTAGCCTAGACCTAGCGAACAGGGCAGCATGGTGGAGTGTAGAGAGCCCTCTAGTTTGAGTCAGAGAACCTGGATTCCAATCCTGGTTCAGCTACTTACCTACCAGCTGTGGGCAAGATCTTGGGCAAGAAGTTACTTCACCTCTCTAGGCCTCAGTTTTCTTCTCTGTAAAAGGGGTGTGTGTGGTTGGGAGGAGATAAATAGTTTTCAAGCTCTGCATCTCCGATCCCATCATCTCATGTAAACATCTGGAGACCATGTAACCAATGATTTCATACGGACCTTCAGTGTTGCTGCCCAGTGAACAGCTCTGACCTCTCTAGACTTTAGTAGGGACTGGATGGAGCCAGAGTCTCCACCCCACTCCCACTCCCACACCACCACTCAGCTCCCTGCTCCCTCCGCTGCCATGCTCTCTAGACCATTTCTTGCCCTGTGCTGTAAATTGGACCTTTAAAAATAGTCTAGACATTACTAATGACCATCAATTGGCTTTAATTATTACATGACAGTGTCAAGAGAGGTTTCTGAAAGTACAATCAATTTCAGGCCTCTGCACCATCCCAGTTAGTGGAATAAATGGAAGGAAGAGTGCTGTTCTCATCAGGGCAGAAACCTATTACAAGTTCCTTCTCAAAGTGGGCACCTCTCCCTCGTCCGTCTTGCCACAAAATGGCATTTCCTAATGCATTATTTATGCATGCTCCTTGGAAATGTGACGCTGTTGGTTAATAGAATTTTTCCCCCTCAAATGTAGGTTCAAATGGAACCAGGAGCCATTTTCTCCATTTCCTCTGTGAGTGGCTTCATGTAAAGTTCCGTAATTGACAAAGTATTTCTCCCCACACATGAGAAAACCATTTTCAAAAACTGATGAATTCAAAGGGAAATTAATTTGAAAGACTCCTGGATGAAAACTCTCAAGGGGATAAAACAATCCCGTAAATTGATCTTGCCTTAGTAGTATTTTTCTGAGGTCACGTATCTATCAGCAATCGACAGCTTCCCTAGCACTCAGAATTCACACCATTCAACAGCCACAGTAAATGATACATCGGTTATGACAATCATTCATAATCTAAGCAGATGTTTGTTTGTTGAGATTATAAAAATGCCTTGTATTGAGTTTACTAGCTACTTTGCTCAGGAGAAAGTTATGATGTCTCCACGGAGAAAATCACTTGACTGTCTATTTAAAATACAAAATACAAAACATTCAGTAGAGGAAACAGAATCTTTGAGGGGTAAGCTTTCATAGGAGGATGCTTCTGAAAGATCCCACTGATTGAGTGGATGGTTTTGCTTTCAAAGCAGTTAGCAACCAAATCATTCCAAGGCATGCTGGGCCCCGCTTCTAGGCACAACATGACATCCATTACTTAGGGTCATCGATTTAAAGCCTCTCATCTAAACCCCTCATTTGACACAGGAGGAAACTGAGAATCAGAGAGGGGAAGGACTTATTCAAGGTCAGACAGCTAGTCAACAACAGAGCCAGAATTTGAACCTGGATCTTTTGACTCCAAATTCATAGAGTTCTCTTTCTGCTGGAAGAACTATGTACTAGTAGTCATTCATCAAATAATTATGTAGGTAGGTGCTTTTACTGACCCCTTTTTACAGATGGGGAAACTGAGGCTTAGAGAGGTGAAGGGACTTGTCCAGGGTCAAACAGCTAGTAAGTGTCTGAGGCAAGATTCAAACTCAGGGCTTCCCACCTGGAGTCCAGGGCTCTATCTACTGTACCACAGTGTCTCTCTTTGTTCATTGCTTGCTTTGTGTAAAGCCCTAGACCCTGTGCTGAGAGATGAATAAGACCCAGTCCCTACCCTCATGAAGCGTACTAAGTAGAAGAACTAAGAAGAAAGTGAATATAGACAGCATAAGGTCAGATGTGGTCGAAGAGGTATGGATAGTCCTGGTATGGAGATAATGTTTCTGGGAGTCCTTTCTCCCAAGCACCACATCCACATGACCTTCAGATCATGCTACCTGCTTTCCCACCATCAGCCTCACTGCCTCCTCATTGGAGACTTGGCCTCTGTCTCTGGAATCTCCCAGGCACTGTTCAGTGGGCTTCTGCTTTCTCTTGCCTGGATCCAGGCCTTCACTCCCCTCCATTTGGCTCATATCTCCCTTTCCAGCCCTCTTTAGAATCAGAATATAGGCTCCTGGAGGGCAGAGGTCTTGTACTGCTTGCTTATATTTCTATTTCAAGAACTTAGACTATCTTAAATGTTTAAGAAATGATCTCTCTGTGTCTTTCCCTCTCTCTCACGATGCTTCATCCCAAAGGAAGGACTCTACTAGCATTCTCTAGTAGCATTTCAAATGCAATGGCAGGCTGGGGGTGGGGTGGGGAAAGGGAAGGGTATTTTTTCAAGAGTGTCCTTCCCATAGCACCCAGTTCCTCCCCTCATCTACCATCCTTGCTCAGGTCTGGACCCATATTTCCTCGATTGTATAATTAAGATCTTAGGCTGTTAGTGCTGGAATGTTCCTTAAAGATCATTTCTTACCCTGAGGAGCCCACAAATTTCAGGAAGGTCTGTCTGAACTCTGGTGGGAAAACAATTACAACCCCATTTTCACTAACCTCCTCTAACTAAAGTTAGCATTTCCTTCAATTATTTACCAATGTGGTTTTGAAAGAAAGGGGTCCTTAGACTTTACCAGGGCTTGAGAATACAAAAAGATGAAGAATTCTTGATCTAGGCAGAGCCTCTCATTTCACAGAGAAGGAAAGTGAGGCCTTGGCAGATGAAGGGACCTGCCCAGGGCCAGTAACTCAAAGACAGGCTGTGGACTCCAATCTTCTACCTGTTGATCCAGGGCTCTTGCACTGGCTCACACTGTAAGGTGGTTTGAAGGGCATCTCTTTCCCCAGCCCCACCCCCCTCCTCATTCCTTTCCCACCCCCCACCTCATGCCATGGCAGGGACACAGAAGGTTAGACAGTCTATACTTATTCCTCCTACTGGCCGGGTGGAACATTCTCATTGGATGCCAATAAATGTGAAGGCATCATTTTTCCAGCTGAGTAACTTGAGGAGCAGGGATGGTTTTAGTGCATATTACAAGTTATAGATATATATAGTTTGGCTCAAGTGAGAGAGGATACCTTCCTCATGATATCTCTTCCATATATTGCTCTGAGTTTGTCTTGGAACCCATTAATGACTCCCGATGATTCATCAATACACTGAAATTGGTGAACCTTTATTTTCCCAGTCTGTCTGCCCAGGAAGAGAAGTATTGCTCATCAGTCCAATTCTCAGAGAAAAAGTGGCAACTGGGGCAACTCTGTGAGCCCCTGGTGCCCCCACGGCAGTCATTCAGGCCTCTACCCAGGCAGCTAACTCTGGCCATAATGTACTCCCTCCTCAAGCTCACCGGCAGACACCAGGCAATTAGAATGGGGCCTGCAGGCCAAACGGCTGGCCAGTTTTCAGCAAAAGCTTACCACAGTATAATGCTTTACATATATTGTCTCATTTGAAAATGTCTCCGTATTTTCCCATCAGCCTGCTGGAGAGCAGCTATTATGCTACAAATGCCCTGTGTGGATCCTGCCCTATGAGGTGAAGAGGATAGCATTAGGCGGCAGAGACCTGGGTTGGAATTCCAGTTCTGCCATATCCCCTCTGTGGTATCCTGGGCAAAGATACTCCCTGCGTCTCAATTTTCTCCTCTCTTAAATGAAGGGATTGGATGAGATGGGCCTTTCCAACTGTAAATGTAGGACTCATCCTGTGTGTGATCTTGGGTAAGTCACTGGCCTCAGTTTTCTGGAGAATAGATGGCTTTTCAGGTCCCTTCCTGCTGGGAGGTTCTGGGATTCTGAATGCTGTTGAATCAGGTTTTTAGCATGTTACAACTACTGAAACTTCCAAGGGCCTCAAGGAAGAAGGTAATTTGGAGCCAGAAGGCCTGAGTTTGAGACCTAATTCTGTCACACACTAACTGCACATAACTTGTGCAGGTCATTTCCCTTTTCCCAGATAATCTCTAAGATCCCTTCCAGCCCTAAATCTCTATAACTCTATTTTCAGGGAGTGCTAAGAGACCAAAAGAGCACTGTGCCTGAGTCAGAAAGAGCCTCAGACAAATCCGCTTTCAGACACTACTTGTGCGACCCTGGGCAAGTCACTTAACCTGTTTGCCTCAGTTTCCTCCAATATAAAATAGACACAATAATAGCACTACCTCTCAGGGCTATTGTGAGAATCAAATGAGATAGTATTTGGAAAGAGTTTAACAAAGTGCCTGGTACATATTGTAGATACTTAAGTAAACGCTTATTTCTTTTCTATCCTTCCTCCTTCCATCTATCCTTCTTTCCTTCCTTCTTCCTCCTTCCTCCCTTCTTTCTGAGGCCCTCCACAAAACCCTCCTCTTATACTCAGAAGGCAGTTGACACACTGGCAAGAAAGCACTGGCTTTGAAGTCAAAGGATCTGGGTTCAAATCCTGACTACCTGTGTGACCTTAGGGGGCCTCAGTTTCCATTCGACTCAATGGGCCCTCAGTTCCTTTTCAGCTCCGATAGTCTATAAATCCTATTTACCTGGCTTCTTTCTGTTCTCTGGCTGTGCTCAGTCTCTGTGACTCTATTCAATATTTTACGTGGGCTTGGACCAGCTGATTTTTCCCTGCATCCTCTTCTTTCCTTTTTTTGACTAGTTCCTCAGCCTGACTCATCTGTCATTTTCTATCTTCTTTCCCACAGGTTTCCCCCTTCCTCCCCCTTCTGGCTCCCTTTCCATTCCTTCTTCATTCATTAGCAGCCTTGGCCCATCCAAGCAGAGAGCCGTCCTTGGGGCTGGAGCTTTGCAAAGTTGTAGGGGCAGGGGACAGAGCTGGGGGGAGGGGAGGGGATCCTCTTCTCTAACGGGAAAATTCCAACCCCTCCTCCAAGACAAAGTCACAGGCCTGGATTCCCTCAAACCAGGCAGAAACTCTGATTGCCAGGCTCTTAAACTCCAGGATACCTTGGCCTGAAAGAAGGGGGCTGTTCTGAAAGCCATTAATAAGCAAATTCAATCAGAGAAAGCCTGTTCTTGGGAATGCAAAATAAGATCTGAATTCAAATCCTAGCTTTTGCTACACACTACCTGCATGAACTTGGGCAAGTTATTCAACCTCTCTGGGCCTTGGTTTCCTCATCAGTAAAATGAGGATTGAATGGTCTCTAAGGTTCCTTCTGGCTCCAAGTCTATGATCCTGTGATTTATGTTCCTAAGTCCAGGATCTACCATTTACTATCTGGTCACCTGACTTATCTGAGCCCCAGTTTCCTCATCTCCGGAATGGGAATAATGATATTTATTTGCTCTATCTACCTCCCTCCCTCACAGGGCTGCCATGCAGCTCAAATGCAACATAGTATTTGAAGCATTCTGGAGCCTTGGGCTGTCATTATCCCAGACTTCAAGATCTTTCTTTCATTTGTTCCCTCTTGACTCCTCAACTGGTGGGGAGGAGGCACTGAGTGAACATACATAACCCATGTATCCTGACAGTGCTGAGCTGAAAGCATGAGTAGCCTGAATCTCCCCAGACTGAACCTACCCTTTGGTGCCAAAATAGAGACCATCTAGTCCAGCCCTGGGTTTTAGAGATGAGAAAAATGAGCTAAAGTCTCATGTACCAAATCCCACTGATAGTAAGTGGAAGCTATGGGATTTGAACCTAGGAACTTGGGCGCCAAATTTGGCGCCTTTTCAATCATACTCCATTGCCTTACATAGAGAAATAGAACAGAATCTATGTGGAGATTTTGTAAATGGCCTCCATTAATGTTGATGAAATAATTAAGAGTGCAACCTGTGTATCTGCATACCCTCACAACATGAGAGGATCCAAGGTTTTGAGTTGGAAGGGTTGTACATTGTTTGATGCGATTTGCTCATGCCTAAATGGATAAGGCCATCTGCTCTCAGATATCTAGAAATCCACAATGTCAGAACTGGGAAGGGCTAGTAGAACAGAGACTCTCCAAGCCAGGAGGGGCCTTAGAAGGAACAGTGTTAGAACAGGAAGATGACTTAATGATCTCCTCATTTGGTAGAATGCAGGTTAAAGCCCAGAACGACCATCAATTCATTCAACAACAGCAAAAGCTATCATAATAGTTACTTAGGTGGTGGTTTATGTACTTTATTTGACCCTATGAAGTTTTCATTTTCCTTATTTTTAAAAGAAAGAAACTGAGGCTCAAAGAAATTTAAGGACTTAGGGTCATGTAGATCATAAAACGTCAGAGCTGGGATTTGAACTCAGGGCTTTTAACGTGAATGTTTCCATTCCTCTCTTGAAGATGGATCTTCCTATTTGCTTCCATCCAGAGCTGGATACATCAATTTTGTGGGATGTTGTCTTCAAATACTCCATTGAGGGCCCAGCCCTTGACAAATCTGTGTTTGCTCCTAAGGTTTCGTGCCGGTTGGCTAACACAGAACCTTCGAGAAATTTGGAAGCAGAATGTGGGAACACCGAAGAAGCATATAGATAGAGTCAAAAGACCTGGGTTCAAGTTGTAGCTGTGCTACTTCCCAGTTGGGTGATGTTGGGCAAATCATTTCCCCTCTGTGGGCCTCAGTTTTGTCTTCTGAGGAACTGAGGCAACTAGGTGGCTCAATGGATAGAGTACTAAGCCTGAACTCAGGAAGATCTGAGTTCAAACCCAGCCTCAGACACATACTAGCTTTGTGCCTCTGGGTAAATCACTTAATTGTTTCCTCAAATGTAAAACCGGGATAATAACATCTATCTTGCCAGGTTGTTGGATGCATCCAAGCAGATAATATTTGTAAAGTGCTTGCCACTGGGCCTGGTACTTAAAAGGGACTATATAAATACTTATTCCCTTTCGCTTCTCTTCCTTCCCTCTCCAACATTCCAGAAATCAGCAAGTGTGAAGGGATGGCCAAGCCCACCAGGAACTTGAAGTCCCACCCAATTCCCCCAAGCCCCACTTTGTCGAGTGAGGTAGGTATGTGTATTCAAAGCCTAAGGATGTCTTAACTGCAGGCAAATCTCTTTCTTTTTTGAATCCTTGACAACTCAATAAATTTGCAGGCACTTTCCCCCTCAAGTTTAAGCAAACCTTGAAATGATGTAAGAGTTTCAGCAAAGACAACTGGATAGGATGAAGCTGAGGATAATTATTGACATTTAATAAGAGTGTTAAGCGCCGAAGAACAATTAGTCAGTTTCTCTAGTTAAAAATTGAACGCTGGGAATGATTTCATTGAACAAATTGTACCGGGTCATGTCTCTTTAGCTAAATGCTACATAGCAGCACTCACTTGGAAAAGATATGAAATTAGGAGGCAGAAAGAGAAGCTAGTGGCAGCAAAATTAAGATTTTACCACCCAGCCACCTATTTCTATGTGTGGCGCCACTAGGGAAGGCCTGGTCCTATTTCTTGAGTGCCTACAGTGTGCCCAGTATTATCCTAGGGTACGGTGGGTGAAAAAAGAGAAGGACAATGCTTCCTTCCCAATGCACATGGATAGGGCTTGATGCTCATCAATGCTCTTTCACAGGCAGCTTCACAACCATCTCCTGCTCTCTAGATAGGAAGCCTCAGGGATCTCATAGCATTATAGGTTGTGTTTGTCCTTCAT